>JAJPUD010007819.1:0-20906 GCA_023553655.1 Myrmecobius fasciatus | reverse complement strand
CTCTCTCTCTTTCTCTCTCTCTCTCTCTCTCTTTCTCTTTCTCTCTTTTCTCTCTCTCTGTCTCTCTCTGTGTGTCTCTCTCTCTTACACACACACACACACACACAGAGCATATTTCTTATAATAAGAAAGAGAAAGTCCCTTACATAACCTTGGAAAAAAATTAGTTAGACGGTGTGATATAGATGATAAACTAACAAAGACTGAGGAATGGGCAGAGTGGTGGTAAAGGGAGAAGTAAGTCAAGAGAAAGCAGTATCACAAAAAACCCAAAGAAGACAGAATCTCCAGGAAGAGAACATAGTGGATAGTTTCAAATGCAGTGAATAGAATGCAAATGATTAGGACTGAGAAAAGACCTTGAGACTGAGAAATAAGAGATCATTTGTAATAGAAATAGCTAGAATTTACATAGTTCTTTAAGGTTTGCAAATTGCTTTACAAATATTATTTTTTTTATCATTACAACCTTGGTAAGTAGGCACTCTTTTTACTCCAATTTTATCGATGAGGGAACTGAAGCATATGGAGACTAAGTGATTTGCCCAGAGTTACATAGTTAGTGAAGTGTCTGAGGCCAGATTTGAACCCTACACCTTCCTGACCCCAAGTCTAGTGCTGTATCCACTGAACCACTTAACTTTGGAGAAAGCAGTTTAATTTGAATAATGAGGTCAGAAGCTAGCTTGTAAAGGGTATAGGAATGAATGAGAAAAGTAAAAGTGGAGATTGGTGCTTGCAGACTACTTTTTAAAAAGAGGTTTGCTGAGAAAGGAAAGAGAGAGTTATAGAAAGATAACTTGAGGGGATGGCAATGCTTAGGAAAGATTATTATTATTTTGTTATTATTGTTGCGACAATTGGAGTAAAGTGGCTTACCCAAGGTCATTATAGTCAAGTTGTGTTAAGTGTCTGAGGTCAAATTTGAACTCAGATCCTCTTGACTTCAGGACTGGTGCTCTATCCACTACACCAATTACCTGTCCCATTTTTTTTAAATAAAGGAAAAGCTGGGCATATTTCAAGGCAATAAGGAACAAGCAGATAGAGATAATTTGAAAAGATAACCGAGAGAAAAAAGACACAGAGAGACAGAGAGAGACAAAAAGAGAAGACATGATTGAAGATGCAGTTCTACTGGAAAAGACAGGAAGGGAGAAGCTGTCTTTTTTGGAGGAGAGAATGGGAGATTGTGTCACATGGTTTTGAGATGAAGAGAATGAGAGAAAAAGGAGCTCATACTGAATGGCCTCAATTTTCTCAGTAAAGTAAAAAGTGAGATCTTTTGCTGAAACAGTTAAGGTGTATGTGTAGGAGAAAAGGGGATTAAGGAGGGAAGAAAAGATGTGGAATGGAAGAAACAAAGAAACAGGTATTTATTAAGTATCTACTATGTGATAGGTATTGGGTTAAGTGCTTTACAAATATTATCTCATTTGAATAGCTTCTTGGGGAATGAGATAAGAAATCAATTAGAGAAACATAAAAGGATTGTCTTGCTGCAGTGAGAACCCAGTTGAGACTTGTTAATATGATATTGCCATGATGCTATTAAGCACAGTTGGGAGACTTCCCCTTTGTTCAATGGCTTGTGAATAGGAGCAGAGAAGATAATTACTTAGGATTTGTGCAGGAGCAGAAACATTTCTGGACTCCATCCCTATCAGTTAAACTGGAAAGCTTTGTGGGTTTAGAGGAAAAATTATACTCTCCGCTTTGATCTGGGATTCTTGCCTTAGTTATTCCTCTACAGACTGGGCTAAATACTGGAAGTATGATATTGCTCTTAGTCTGGGGTCTGAGCCAAAGTACTGTTGCTAAGTTTTTGAACTTTTTCCTTTCTTGGTATACCATACCTGGAAGCCTGTGTGTGTAGCTCCCCTTAAAACACATCATCCCTTCCCTGAATCTGTGATCTGCATTTGGGTAGTGGGCAACAAAACTGCTAGTTCAAATCTTTTCTTGTCATAGTACGCTGGTTTGGATTTAAGGGTACCCTGGAATCAGTCTGGGGCCTCCCTTAGCCTTAGAGTATAGCCTCTCCCTGCTTATTGGAGTTTTCACCTCCTGGCCCAGCTCTGACCCCAGTGTCCACAGACCTCCCTGTCTATCTCCATATGGTGAGCTGAACAAGACAAAGGATTCACTGTGATTTTTTTTTTTCTGGATTTTCCCAGCAGTATTTGATCTGGTGCATTTTCTCTATCTGCTTGGAGGAGTGTGTGGACAGGAGCTCACAGTTTTCTTCCTATCATGCTGCCATCTCTGTTAACTCTCATGTTCAAGCAGATTATTCCCAGATTTATACATCCAGCCCAGGCTCTTCCCTGAGCCCCTCTGGATTGCCTATTTTTCATATGGACGACTCAGACAAGTTTTAACTCAACATGTCTAAAACCTATCTCATTATCTTTCCCTGTAAATATCCTCTTCTTCCAGACTTTCTTATTTCTGTCAAAAGCACCATCATACTTTTAGTGTCTCAGGTTGATAATCTCCTCAACTCTCCCTCACTCACTCCACATATCCACTCACTTGGCAAATCTTTTTTGCTTTTGCCTTCACTATATCTCTTACATCTGACCCCTTCTCTCCATTTACAGCAACCACCTTAGTTCTGGCCTTCATCAACTCTCACTTTGATTATTGCAACAGTCTCCTAATTGGTTTCTCTGCCTCAAATCTCTCACCACTCTGGTCAATGCTACACATTGCTGCCAAAGTAATTTTACTTAAGTGCAGATCTGACCATGTCATTCCCCCTACTCAGCCAATTCCAGGGGCTTCCTGTTACCTCAAAAATAAATATATATTCTCCTCTGTTTATCTTTTAAATCCATTCAAAACTTTGTCCCAATCTATCTTGTTTTTCAGCATCTTTTGACATTACTTCCCTTCTGAACTTTCATCCAGCAAAACTAGACTTCCTTTTGTTCCTCACACACCATGCTCCATCTCCAAATTTGCAGCCATCCCACTTGTCTGGAATTCACTCCCTCATAAAGTCTCTCTTTTCTTTTACTGTATAGCTTAAGCACCACTTTTTTTCCTGAATTATTTCCTACTTCTCCCAACTGCTATTGTCTTCTCTCCCAAATCAACTTGTATTTAACTATTTTGTATATATTTGTATCTATTAACTTCATATTTATACTGATTATATTTTTGCATGCACTTGTCACTCTGAGGAGAATGTAAGCTTTTTGTGAGTAGGGATTGTTTTGGTTTTTGCATATGTATCTCCAGGACCTCACACACTGCCTGGTACATGTTGTTCCTCTTCAGTCATTTTCAGTTACGTCCAACTTTTCATGACTGTATTTGGGATTTTCTTGGCAAAAATACTAGAGTGATTTGCCATTTCCTTCTCTAGTTCATTTTATAGACAAAGAAACTGATATAGTAGGAACTAAGTAAGTACTTGATTGACTGAACTTAAATCATCAAACACTAAAAGATAACTACTTTTTATTATGTTTTTACAAACCACCTCTTTAATAATGCACTTGAGAATTTTTGCTATAAACAAAAATCAGGCTTACTGACCTGTAATTTGAAGAACTAAGCTTCTTTCCCTTTTTTGAATACCTGCATTCATTTTGAACATATTTTTGCCTCTGAACACATTCATTCATTTCACACATATAATATGCCTAGCATTGTGTTAGGTACGTTGAGAAATGTATGTTCCTGTCTTCCAGTTTCTCTAATCTATTGAGGGAGATTAAATACAGTCATGGAAAAGTAACTGAGAATACAAGACAACATATATATCTTTTTGTTTTTTTATTCATTTTAAACTTAAATACAAAATAAGAAAAAAAAACATTTCCATGTACACAACAGAAAAAAAGAGAATTCAATATAAACAATACATTTCCATTTCAAACTGTTAACTTCTTTTGAAAAACCTATGTAATAAATACTATACATTATTTTCAAAGCCCACCCAGCTTTTTGTGCTTCCTTCTAAGTTCTCTTTTTAAAATTTTATTTATTTTTTAATTTATGAAAATTAAACAAGTATTTCCATAACATAGTAGAATGAAACTGTAAATCTATTACATAGAGCTTGCTATTTCTTTTAAATATATAATAAACTTATCATGTAACTTTCTTTTCTTTTTCTTTTTTTCTCCCCTGTCCCCCAAGCCCACCTTAGAAATGACTACCATTAGACACAGAAACATACATACATATTTCTAGAAATACTTTCAGTTCTTTCTCTGGATGCAGATAGTATCTTCCTTCATAGATTAAGTACCAAGACAGCAATAAATGTAAGCAAAGGAGACGGCTAGCAGGTAAAGTGGAAAGAGCATCAGATATAGAGAAAAATGGCCTTGTGTTTGAATCCTAGAAACTCTGCTTCCTCTCCATATATTCTCAGTCACATCACTTAACTCTTTGGGTCATCAATTTCCCTCTCTGTAAAATAAGAAGATGGCACAAGGATGGCCTCTGAAGTCCCTTCCAGATCTCAGTTTATGCTTTGATGGTCACTATGAGCTGGTAGATTTGGAAAAGATGTCATAGAAGAGACAGAACTTGAGACTGGCCTTAAAGCATGTAGATAGCCTTAAAAGGAGGAGGAAGAAGTTCAGGAATTGGCCAGTGGGTAAATGTAAGTCAGGAGAATGTGAGAAGACCAAAAGAGAGATTCATATATTCGATTTAGGGCCATTTTGATATTCATGAAGTTTGTTTGAGTTGTTTATTTTTCATGAAGGGGAAGTTATAATGCTGTTGGGAGAGTCAACCAAAGGGGAGTGTGTGTGTGTGTGTGTGTGTGTATGTGTGTGTAGTCAAAGGGATGTGTACCACAAACACATACCTTTGATTGAAGAGAGAAAGAGACAGATACAGAGAGACAGAGAAACACATACAGAAAGAGAAAGAGAGAAAGAGAGAGAGAAAAAAAAAGAGAGAGAGAGAGAAATTAGTAAAAGCTGAGAGGATTGTGTTTGGATTCAGACACCAGCTAGAGTGTTAAGGTAACTGTAGCTTCCTTCCTAGTTCAAACCCCCAATGTTTTGGAAAACAGTATCAGAAAGGAAAGGAGCTATAGTTGGCCTATAAAATGTAGTGGAATCCCACAGGCTAATAGGAAGAAACCTTGGAAATTGCCATAGTGAGAGGCAACTCCATGTAAGCCTATATAGCTAGGCTCTAACCCAGGGAGCAACAGCATCCATAACATCCTCATGATACCAAGAGAATCCAGTGCAACCACTATATCCCAGGCTGCTGTGGTCAGGGATCTTGCAGTTATATCCCAAGAAGGGAATTCCAACTCTATAAAGTTATTCAATTTCATGGCCAGAAGGAGTCCCTTTGGGGGAAAGAGGAGGAAGCTGTTGGATCAGGTTACAAACTGAGAAGCAAAACTATGCAAAGCAATTAATTCTCCTGCTTGGAGACTGGGCTAGAGGGATGGGGATGGGGGTGGGGGTGGAGGAAGTTAGGACACAGAGGCCAGCAGAGTTCAGAAATTCCAGGTTAAACACTGAGGGCTTAGTGGAGGTTATTTACTGGCCTTCTCTCTTTCCTTTTAAACCTGGATTTTCATCCTATTTTTATGTGAGGTGTAAAATAACCATTGTAGAAAAAGGTCCATTTTTAAATTAATTTTTTGCCTTATTAAAAGTTTTATTCATGTCCTGCTTGTATTCTGCCTCACCTGGTCCACTTTTTAGGCAGCTGTCAGCATGCTTTACTTACTCCCTATTCTTTCCTGCCAACTTCTTACCATTCTCACGTGCTACCTTACCACTCTCAACAGAAACTGCACTTTTCCTCCCCTGTACATCTGTCTCAGAGCTGCTACTGAGGCTGGTGATAGCCTCACCTGGGGTCACTCCTCCAACAATTTTTTTTAGCAATAAGTTTCAAATGTCCAGATCCAGACCATAAGGACTCAGTGGGAAATATCATAGAGCAATGGAAGTTTGGCAAGTCCTTAGAGCATCAAGCTCCTGAAAGGTCAATGCTGAATGCCCACTCATGAGCCAGTTCTCCTTTTCCTCAGGAGCAGGTCACCCAAGCTCTTCCATATGGGTGACATCATGTTAGGTGGTTTAGCCATTTGCCAAACCTTGATTATAAAAGGAGTATGGATGCAGAGATGGAAGTTGCATCATTTGTCAACTAATCCAAGCCTCTCATTTTTTTTTTAAACAGAGAAAATCACTGCGGCCCACAGAGATTAATTGACTTGCCCAAGGCCACATAGAAAGTAAGCATCAGAGGTGGGAAGTATTATTATATTCAGTGCATCAGCAATATGATATTGATTTTTTTAAATGGTTCTTTATTCTAGGGAGAAGCCAGCAGTTATCAAAAGCACTGAAGAATTTTTCAGAGGTAATCAACTTCTGCCTCTTCCTCCTATTCACTTCTGAGCTCTATTTATTGTTCATCCACAGTGTCCTGATGTTCCAAATGTGGAAGGCATTTGGAGAATAATAAATAATGGCTAACACTTGCATAATGCTGCTGTATGTTATTTATCTCATTGAGTCTTCACAACAACCCTGGGAAGTAGGTATTATTTTTATCTCTATTTTACAGATGAGGAAATTGAGATTAATCAAGATTAAATGATTTATCCCAGAGTTACACAGCTTGTAATAATCTCAGGTCAAATTTGAACTCAGGTCTCATATGCTATCCTCTCTGATCTAATTCCAATAGAATTGTGTTGGAGAGAGCCATCTGAATGCAGAGAGAGGATTATGGAAACTGAATGTAGATCACAACATAGCATTTTCACCTTTTTGTTGTTTGCCTGTTTGTTTGTTTTTTATTTCTCATTCCCCCCCCTTTTGATCCATTTTTTTGTGCAGTAAGATAAATGTGGAAATATGTTTAGAAGAATTGCACATGTTTTAACCTATGTTGGATTGTTTGCTGTCTAGGGGCGGAGGAAGAGAGAGAGAAATTTGGAACACAGGATTTTACAAAGATGAATGATGAAAACTATCTTTGCATGTATTTTGAAGAATATAAAGCTATTATTATAAACAAAAAGAACCATCTCTCCATCCAAAAGGTATATGTTTTATCTGGAAAATCTGATTATGTATGCATGAAACTTACATTCTAAGTGACAAAAGAGTGGTTCATGAAATGTGTTAGAGAAATGCAACTAAGAAAATCTCTAGATTTCTTTTTGGTGTTCAAAGCCCATTATAATCCCCTTCCCTTTTTTACCTTTCCAGGCTTCTTAAACTTTAAATGTCCTCTTCAGTTCAAGGTTACTGGTGTTCTTGCTAAAAGATAAAATATCTCCTAATTTGGGGACTTTTCACTGGTTGAACCCTTTCTCTGGAATTCCCATCTTTCTTATCTCTGCCTCCTGTATTCCCTGGTGTCCCAGCTAAAATCCTACCATTTACCAAAACCCCTTCCAGATTTCCCTTAATCCTAGGATCTTCTCTCTTTTATTTCCGATTTATCCTGCTTAGAGGTTATTTTTTTTAACATAGTTGCATATTCTTAGTAATATGCTTCTTGAGAGCAGACTGTCCTTTGCCTTTCTTTCTATCCCCAGTGCTTAGGAGAGCCATCTTCAGTCATCCTGATCTGTATTTTGCCATTGGGCCCAGAGGAGGAAGTGAGGCTGATCACTGCCCTGAACTTCCTCATTTAAATCCAATTCCATTAGGTAAGTCCATGGTAGCAGCTAGTAGAAGACAAAGGTAGAATTTTAGGTGGAGGGTAGATTATGTAGGTCTTTGAATGCCAGGCTAAGGAATTTGGATTCAATGCCAGAGGCAACTGGGGAACACAAAAAGCACATGAATAAGGAAGCTGATCAAAGGTATAGTATAAGAATTTTTCTTTTCTGTTATGGAATTTATGAAATAGCATAGAGGGGCAGAAATCTTTAATTCAATTCAATCTATTAAATTGTTTGTTTCTTTTTTTTTTAAAATCACATTCCTACCATGCATGTGTCAGGTAAAGACCACTTGGCAATAGATATAGACCAGGCCCCAATGCTTAGGTATACATCCTGCCTTGTGTGTGCAGTATGAGACAAAGGATTAAGTCACTTACCCTCCCCCATGTTCAGTGTAGGAGTATGAAGACAGAAACAAATCAGTTCCTGCCCTCACAAAGCTCATATTTCACTGTCTATGTGGAATAAGTCTGAACCAGCATAACAGTATGAATGGAAGGAACAGGATTGTTATAAAACGCATTATCAGAGCTGTGGATTCAGATGATTGAACGATGTGAAGAAGAGAAAAGAATTAAAGAATCTATGATTTTAAGCTTTGGATGACCTGGGATTACTATGGTACCACTAATCATCATGAAGGCTAAAAATACAGTTGCCTGATGGTAGTAATGACAATGACAGTGAATATTCTCTCACTCATTCATTCCACAAACATGTAGTGTCCAATCTGCATAATTCCCTATGTTCTAGACACTAGGAGAGAAATAAAGATAAAGGCTTTTTACAATTTCAACCTTTAGGGTCAGTATACTTTAGAATACCTGAAACCTGAATGAGAAAAAAAAATCTGTATTATCCTCAACATTCAGTAAAAGAGGAAATCAACAATGTTTTTAGAAAGGAAGTTATTTGCTCAAGGTTATTCGGCTAGACAATGGTCAGGAAAGCACACAGGGGCGTACCCCTAAGGTTCTTTCCCACTCATCATCTCTTCTCATTTGAAGTCATTCCAGCAGGTGGGATTACTGCCTTCCAACAAAGTGTTTCTTAGGCATTTCAGCTCTGTGGACCCCACAGCTTCCCATGGATGAAACTAGGTCTCGTATCACTAATTGAGCTCTATTTTATTCTCCAAATGCATAACATTCAATAAAGGATTATTCATTAAAAACAAAAACAGAGAAGCTAAAGGTACTTAATGACTGCTTCTAATAACTGGTACAGGAGCTCTCTCTGTGCTAAATTAAAGGATCAGTTACAGTTATCATTAAGCTCTTTACAAGGGCTTCTGATATTTAGCACTCCTAAGGCATCCTCCTCACTCATATATGCAAGTACAAATTCCAAGGGAGAGAGCTGCTCCAACCCCACATTCTCTTTGCTTATCTCCTGGAGCAAACTCATTACTGAATGAAGTGTTTGGGATGGGGGGGGGAGGAAGGAGAGGTGGAGAAGGAATAAGGATTTTCTATGGGGTAAACACCATTTGTGTATTCCCTTCAGATTAAGAGTAAGGAGAGAGTTTAATTAAGACAGTGCTTAATGACAAGGGAGGAAGATGTTGGTTATTGTGTGAATTCTGCTGCTAATGGAGTCTCTCTCTACCCCATCTTGTTTATTCAATTAGCTAAGTGGGATGGATTGGGTACTTGAAATTTACCAGTACCCAACTTTAGGACAAGATTATCTACAACAAGGGTCTATACCACAGCTTGCCCAACATGTGATTAGCAGCTTGTCTCCTTACCATCCAATATGTAAAAGGTCTGAAATACAACAGAGGCTACTATTGTGAAAGCCAAAGCAGGACAGGTTAGGGATTGAGGAGTCTTTCTGTAAATTTATTAGCCTAATTCAGAGCTTCATCATGATCCAGAGATAGTTGGAGAACAATAGAGTCACTGTATCCAGTCACTGTAGGAGACCAAAGTGAGTCACAAAAGTGTTGAGTAGCCAGAAGAGTCAAATTAGGAAGAGTCCAGTTCTATAAAGGATAGCCAGAGCTATACCAAAAGGTGAGTTAGAGAGATCTTTAATATGGATGAAAATTGAGAATTATTTTTTTGAATTGTATGCAATAATTTCTCTGTTCATCTTATAAAAATGAGATGATGGAAAGAAATTTCCAGCATTCCTTTGAAATATCCATACATCCCCACAGACATACATGTACAAATGAATCCATATTTCCCTTTGCAAGAAAATGGGCAGTATGGTTTGGAATAAAGAGAATAAAGAGCTGAGTTCAAATCTTGCCTTCACCACTAACTGTATGACCATGAGTATATTCAATTAATTAATATTTAATAATTAATTACAATTTAATAATTAATAAATGTGTCACAGAGCATAGAGCTCCAGACCTGATGTCAGGATTCCTGAGATCAAATCTTTTCTGAGACACTTCCTAGCTGGGCAGGCCTGGCCAAGTCATATAATCTCTATGCACTTCAGTTCCTTCATCTATAAAATATAGATAATAACAGCACCTACATTCCAGGGTTTTTGGGAGGATCAAATGACATAATAATTGTGAAGTGCTTAGCATAGTTCCTGAAAAGTAGTAAACGTTGTATAAATGTTAGCTATTATTGTTACTATTTTGTGCTGGGCTCTTGCTAAGCACTGGGGAATATAGTTAGAAGAGTGAAATCATCCTTGTTCTCAAGGATGGGGGAGAAAACATAGAGATATGTTATATATGGCATATAAATGTAAATATAATATAAAATATAATGTATATATGTAATTTATAAAAACATTAATGTAATATATTCAAAATAAATGCATAATTGTCTTGGGAGAAATGACGCTAGTATCCGGAGGATCAGACTTTGTGTAAAGAGTGAATGTAATGGGAAATGGAAAAAGAAGGTTCAGGTCTAGGAGCATAAAAAAACAGAGTTGTTTGGCAAGATTATTTCTGCTAGTTTGTGATGCTGTGGAATGGAGGTGCCTGGCCCTCCACTTCAGACAATGTATTATCTGACTGTTTCTGGTCTGCTCACTATGTGGTGAAAAAAATGGTTGGCTACTGAGACAGAAATGGGTGTGCATCCAAAACTTACTGACTGGCCAAATCGATCATTCTGACCTAGGTTTGGCTCTGTAACTCTAGAAGACAGAGTGGGGCTGATGACATTTCGTAGTCAGGTCTCACTTACATCTAATTTACTTCCAAGTCAAGATATTGCCATGC
This sequence comes from Myrmecobius fasciatus, assembly GCA_023553655.1. Classification (NCBI taxonomy): domain Eukaryota; kingdom Metazoa; phylum Chordata; class Mammalia; order Dasyuromorphia; family Myrmecobiidae; genus Myrmecobius; species Myrmecobius fasciatus. Next base: position 10,020 of record JAJPUD010007819.1, on the reverse strand, counting down.
TTAGGTCATTGGTCCTCTTCAAGAACAAAGGATGAACCACAACAACTGGCAAAATTTTTCTTTCCTGGATTTAATGAGGAGGAACAAAGTCTGTAATCTTCTAGGGCAGGGCCGGCGAGTAGGGAGTAAAAAACTGGCCCTTATTTCATCAAGTGGATCACTTCCATGTGGCCTCCTTGTGTCTGCTCTTTCCTACTTTTAGGTTAAGGAGTAGCAGAGATATGATGGAGTAGGCTATGAATTTGTGAGCTTCTTAAGGCAAGGATAGTAACTGGAATTCGAAAATTGAAGTTTATAGCAGAGTTTATTGGCAGTCAATTCTGCTGAGGAGTGAAGCCCTAATGAATAAGCAGCCCCCGAGGCTTGGGACAGAAGTGCTTCAATAACAATTAAGTCACTGTCCTAGAAGCTAGGTAGATGATTCTATCCATTGGCTATATGTCACATTAGAAATAGACAGGGTCAAAGTTAATGAACTTTGTTCAAAGTAAAAGAACAACTGCTTTAAGTTTGAGCCCAGTTTCCCCATGGACAAAAGGGGAGGTATTCCATTCCTAATTCAGCATAATATTTTTAAAAGTTTGGTTCTTGCTATAATATACACATACATAATAAATATATGTATTTAATACATACACATACATGTATGTATTAAATTAAACTTCATGTAAAGAAGCTATTTAATGTTACCTGGTTAACTATATTGAAGTACAAATCAGTGGGTTAATCAATGACATAGGGGAAACATTGACTTCATTTGGTGATTGGTATTGGGAGAACATACCAATATGGGAGTATGCCCTCAGGGGGTACTGCTTTAGGCCCCTAAGAAAGATATACAGTACAATAGCTCAGAAAAGGAAATCAATTTTTTTTTAAATGGGGGAAGGAAATTTAGGGCTATGGAATAAGCATGTAAATGAATGAATGAAAAAGCGTTTATTAAGTGATGACTATATATACCAGGCCCTGTACTAAGCACTGGGCTTATAAATACAAAATACAGACAATATCTGACCTCATGGAGCTTACATTCTAATAAGAGGAGACAAATCATATAATGAAATGGTATCCAAAAGAGGACTATGTTCATTCAGATAGTTATTGAGAGGATGGATAAAGCCCTAGTGGAGTAGATTGACACATCCAGGAAGAATGGTAGAAATACTCTATATTTCATAGGAGTAAGGGGTTGTAGAGAAGGTGGCTAGACAATAAAGAATGGACCAAAGTGTGTTCTAGGTTTTTCTGAAATCGTTTTCAGAGAATCAGTCACCCAACAGGAAAGGAGGTTCCAGGGCAGAAGTTCCTCTAAGGCATGTTAAAGCAACAATTGGTTTTTGGTCCTTTGTGGGATTAGAAAGAAAAAGATGAAGTAAATCATTTCACTAGTGAATTTTTTAAAAATCCCATAATTAAAAAAATAAATAAAAAAATCCCATAATTTGGTTTATTTGAAAAAGGGAGCCCCCTTTCCCCCATCTAGTCTGAACTATGTCCTTTTTATTTGTCTGACTGGGGACACTCCCAGACTTAGGGCCCTCTCATGATAAGAGTGCCTCAGATTACTGAATTTAGGATACTCAGACAATTCAAACCTTGTCTCCTGTAATGTTTCTCCTTGGTCCCTCATTTCTGACCAACCTCAAAGACAACTCAGAGACCATGTGACAGATATGGCCCAAACCCCTGTGAAGGGAGGGCAAAATACCACATTACTGCCATCATTATTCCTTCGATTTCCAGGGCCAAGGAAACATTTCAGACTCCTGACAATTCCATCAGGCCCCAGCACGAATGAAATTCGTCAGCAAAAATTAATTTCCTTGGCCAAGCCCTCCTGGCTGAGGCACTGCTGCTGCTGGTTTCCATTCCTTCCTTAGCCCCCAAATAAAATCAATAATAATCAAAACAATGAAAGCTAATTTTATGCTGCAGAACCTGACATTGAAAAATATTTTAGGTGAAGGAAATAATGGTCTGTGACTGGTTGAGTTAGGAATCAAAAAATCTTGACAGAAGGATGCAAGAGAATGCTGCATGAAGTGTAGGACCAGCAAGAAGCTTGATTTTTTCATAAATCCTGGCAATTAAATGTAATTGGGTCAAATGTACTTGAGAATAGATTTTTGTTTTATTCTTTAAAAGAGAATTTAAATCTAAAAAAGTAGCATGGAATAGGGGAAAGGGTCCTACATTTGGAATTAGAGGATCAGAGTTCAAATCCTGACTTTGTTCCTTATTACCTGTATGGTCTTAGGCAAACCTTCTAACCTTTAGGGATTCCACTTTCCTTATCTGTAAAACAGGGAGAACTACTGGTTGATTCCTAAAGTTCCTTATTGCTCCAAATAGATCTCTGATCTCTGCCTCCTTAGTATAAGCCAAAAATAATCTAGTTAAGATAACAAATATCTCTATGTTTTAGCCAAACTGACATACTTGTTACTTTTTATGCATAGTATTCAATCTCATGCCTCCAAACTTTCACATAGGCTGATCCCCCTGCCTGACTTTACTTAGTGGAATGCTTAGCTACATTCGAGACTCAGCCTCTGGTCAAAGAGGCCTTTCCTGACCATTCTGGCTGTTTTCCCTTCCATGTTCCCCTTTGCCCCCCATCACTATCCATTTAGTTTGCCTATATTCTATATTTATTTATCTATAAACATTTTGCATTTCCCACTAAAAGGAAAGCTCCTTGAGAGTAGGGATTTTCTCAGTTTTGTATTTATGGCCCCAATTACTAGCATGGAACATGAAATATACTAAACACTTGATAATGTTTATTGATTGATTTATTCTTGTATCTGGAAAAATGATTATAGAATTTCCAGAACCTTTCAGTTCTAGATTCAGGTTGGGTAGACTTCCCCAATCTACTTTAAGAGCTGAAGAAAGTGACATTTCTCAGACACTGATGTGCCTTTGGAGTTCTCTAGAACACAGTTGTTTCTAGAAGTCTATGACTATACTCTAAGCACAAACAGAAGTGGGTAGCAAGCTGTTAGTTGCTTCAGTTATCAATCAAAGGAGAGAACATTCAGTTTGAAGTTAGGAAAACTAAGGATGAACTATCATCTCTAGAACACAAGAGCTCTATGACCCAATCTCTCTGCTTCTCAGTTTCTTAGTATCTAAAATGTGGAGCTAGTCTCAGTGACCTCTAAGTTCCCTTCTATCTTTAAAGCTATAATTTTATCACTTTTTGCTTTGGTACATGAGGCAGGAGTGGGGTAGCTGTGGGAGGTGGGTGGGAGTCCAGTGGATGAGCTAGATCATGTTTTGATCTTTTGCCCTGAGCTCTACATTATGGCAACAATTATTCAGTCATATCTATCAATTCTCAAGAAATACTTACTAAGTACCCATTTTTTGTGTTCCATCTTGTGCTAAGTGCTAGGAGAGAAGCTGATATCATGACCCTTGCCCTCTCAAAACTTAGAGTCCTAACAGATGATATATTTAGAGGCAGAATCAACCTTAGAAGGACTTATATACAATTCATTCATTTATAGATGAAGTAAGTGTCAGAGTCAATATTTGAACCTGAGTTCTTTGATAACTAATACCATACTCTCACTATACCACCAAAGTTGGGGAGTTGGGATAAGCACACATGATGTGATTTTAAAATAACTAAATACTAAGCAGTGTGGTGTTGCCTAAAAATGCAATAGGAGTTCAGAGGCGGAGGGAAGGCAATATGGGATGAAACCTTCAGAAAAGGCTTTCTTAGAGAAGGTGGTCTGTACCTTGAAGAAGAGGTAGGATTTAAATAAGCAAATAGGACTGGTCAGAACATCCCAGGAGTAAGGGCAATTTCAGCAAAAGTACAGAAGCATAGATGGGCATAGAAAATATTTGATACAGCCAAGGAAAGAATCAGGCAGATTGGTACAGAGATAGGCAATAGCTGGTACTAAAATTGGACAGATAAAGGACAGATAATGAAAGACTTTGAAAGCCAAGGAAAAAAGTTCAAACTTGATGGGACTCAACAGAAAGTCATGGTTTTTTGAAGTAACATGATGAATATAGTGCTCTAAAAGATTGACCTATATGTAATATGGAAGATGGACTGCTTCTAAATACATCATCTTAACCTGTTAGGACTTTAAGTTTTGAGAGGGCAGGGGTCATGATATCAGCTTCTCTCCCAGCACTTAGCACAAGATGGGACACAAAAAAATGGGCACTCAGTAAGTATTTGAGGTAGATGTGAATAATGTAGGTATAAAGGATAAGGTCCTGGACAAAAATGATGGCAGAGGGAAGAGAGAGGAAAGGACAATTCTGAAAGACCTTTTAAAAGAAAAAGTGTTAGGAGTTGGTTACATACTAAATGAAAGGAATGAAGAGGGAAGAGATCAAGATAAATACGAGACTTTGTGTCTAGAAAGCTAGAAGAATTATGGTACCACTGATAGAAATACTGTAGTTGGGAAGGGACTATGTTTGGAGAGAAAAATCAGTTCAATTCTGGACATAGAATTGTAGATTGTGGAAGTTATAAAGGATAATAGAGATCCTCCAATCTAATTCCTTCATTTTATAATTAAGGAAATCAAACCCAAAGAAATTATGTGATTATCTCTAATCACATAGGTCGTATATGAAAGAATCAGGATTTGAACCCAAGTTGTTTGACTCCAAATTCAGTTCTCATTCTCCTCCTTCTTCTATGTCAAAACTATAACAAAGCTTCTATCTCTTCCCCAAAATCAAAGCCAGGAAAGTGAATGGAACTTAGAGGAAGGAAATATAGAAAAGAAATAGTAATAAAATACCATCTTCACAAAAGGAAAAGAAGTCATATAGTATTGTCAGTATATCATCATCACTGAATATATTTTGTAACAACAAATATATGTATATGTGTATAGAGAGAAATATACAGTTATGGGTTTGAGTGTACATACACATGTATTTATGGATAGATATATGTATGTATATATGTATATATAAGTACATGTATGTTACCCACACAGAAACATATGCAAAAAACATATGCACATTGTTTCCCCTTATAGTGTAAAATGCTGGAAAACAAATATTATTTCATTTTTCTCTTTGTATTTCCAGTTCCTAACATGATATCTAGCACATAGGTGCTTGATACTTATTGATTGATTATACTGATTTTGACGTCAGGTTCCACAATTAAGTTTATTAACACCCATAAGTTCATATTACTAAAATAGGGGTGTATGGAGTCTTCAAGGAAGACTCCAGTGTGAAGGGTTGCAGAGACCTTTTCATGACTGCTCACCCACTTTTTGTGTCCACCTGTCACCAACTCTCCTCTGTGAGTCAAAGAAGCTGTAGCATACCCAGTGGTCAAATCATCTCAGCAGAAAGACTTAACCAAATGGAGGGTAGCTTTAAATCTAATGAGTCAGGGAGATGCCTAACCTAAGAATGGGAAGATTTCTCCTGGAAGAGTGGGTGGATAAGAACAATTAGTTCCAATTGCCATGAAGGCAGCACTTCGAGCCTGGTTGGACATCAAAGATGCATTCTGGGCTGTCACTTTCATCTTGCTACTGAATTTTGATGACTCTGGAAGAGAGAGTGAGGCTGGCAATTTGGGTAACATTTCCTCACTTCAATTAAATTCATATCCAAGTCAAGACATCATTAACTCATGATGTCATTGATCTTCTTGGAAAACAGAGCATGAGGGGCAACTGGGTGGTGCAGTGGATAGAGCAATGACAATGGTAATCAGGAGGACTTGAATTCAAATCCAGCCTCAGACACTTGATATCTACTAGCTGTGTGATCTTGGGCAAATCATTTAACCTCAAATGCCTTGCAAACAACCCACCAAATGACCACCAACAACAATTAATATTGTCTTTTAACACAATTTTTCCTTCCACAACCAGAGGGCAAGAGTAGTGCTCAGGTGATCTGAAAAATCTGCATAAAATATTTTGACCCTCACTTTATACCAGATGAATTTTTTCTTTTTCTTTTATGTAGTGTTTACAGTAGCTTATTGTGAAATTTGGTCATAGACTGCTTGATCATAGACTGTATCATCTGGTGATCTTTGTGTGTCATCTACAGCTTCTGCAAAACTCCTCCCAAATTCTCAATTTATTTCTTGTGCTTACCCATGATAGATCAAAACTGCAATGGGAAAAGCCACATTGTGGAAGGGATAACTGTACTAAGAAGTTACCTATGGATAGTACTATTTTCTTTTCAGAAAAGAGGATCTATTTGTTGTTGTTGTTGTTGTTGTTGTTGTTGTTCTTTAACTTTCTTCAACTATCTCCAGGATCTGGAGAGGCGGCTTGGAATAATCAATAGAAATACAACTTTAACATCAAGAAATACTCCATATGAATCTTTCCTCCAACAAGTAGTGGGCTGTATAATAGGAAAGTTATTTAACCTCTCAGTGCTCAGGAGAAATCTCTAACACTTTAAGTTGTAGACTAGTACCTGGGCTATGTCTATCGAGGGAGTTTCCACACAAAGTGATCCCCAGAGAGATGAAATCACAGGTCCAGACAATATCCCCACTTCTGCTTCCTCAAATCCATCACCTAGGCCTGTAAATGTTGGGCATAATGCAACCCAACTATTCTAGAAAGAAGGAAGGATGCCTATCCTTCCAAATCTCTTCAGTAGAAAATATTTTATATTTGCTCCATTCAGTCTCCCAAGTAAACTCCTTTTATAAGAATTTATAAAAAATTAGTATTAGTTAAATATTATGACAGAACAATTAGGGTTTGACCAAGAGTAAGAACAAAACAGTCCTTGCTTATTGGAATTTCAATTCAATAGAGACAAGAAAGGAAGTGGTCACAAAAGCAAGTCCAGATTGACAGACATTTGTATATTGAGGAAATATTAAGAGGAGAAATGGGGAAACACTACTTAGTTTCTTCCTCCTCTCACAAAAGCCTCATATTCAAGAAGTTTTTTTTAATAAATCATATTTTAACAAAACCTTTTGATTCTGAAGCATTTTCTATGCCCTATTGCATTTGAATTTTAACTAGCTCTATTTTTTCATGTTTCAAATCAGGAGTCAGAAGACTTAGGTTCTTGACCCATTTCTAGCATTTGTGGTCTCTGTCATCTTAATTGAGACAAACAAAACTGAGCATGAATTTCCTCATCTGCAAATGGGATTGATGCTACTTTTTCTATCTATCCTATGAATTTGTTGTGAGAGTCAAATGAGATAATGGATGAACAATCACTTTGAAAACAGTAAGGCTTTTTTTTTCTTTTTGGATCAGGTCTGTGATTTCGGTGACATAAAGAATTCTTAAATTAAATAGCAATATATTCTCTATCAATATAGATCCAGTACATAGTCCTCAGAGAACTGTCTGAATCACTGAATGGTTAAATGATGTACCCTAATGATGCAAAATTTTGAACCCAGGTCTTCCTGATGCCAGTCATAGTAGTGAATAGAAGACTCTGTCCAATTAGAAAGCTCTCAATTCATACCCTGCCTTGGTGACTTATACTAGCTGTGTGATCCTGGACAAGCTGTTTTTATCTCCATTTGCTTTCATTACTTAATATGTAAAATGAGAATAATTACCTATTTCACAGGATTGTTGTAAATATCAAATGAGATAATACATGTAGAATGCTCTGCACAATTTAAAATATCATATAATTCTCCTCCCCCTCCTTTTCCTCCTTCTCTCTGCTCCGTTTTTTCTTCTAATCCTTCTTCTTCTTTTTCTTGTAGTTTTTCTTCTTGTTCTTTTCTTCTTCTTCCTCTTCCTCCTCCTTCTTTCTTCTTCTGCTTCTTCCTCCTCTTCCTCCTCCTTCTTTCTTCTTCTTCTTTCTCCTCTTCCTCCTTCTTTCTTCTTCTTCCTCCTCCTCTTCCTCCTTCTTTCTTCTTCTTCCTCCTTTCTTCTTCCTCTTCTTTTCTTGTTTTGGTTTTGGTTTTGGTTTTTTTTTTTTTTTGCTACTATCATCCATTATGCCACAGAGCTTCGTAAAGTCTTATCTAGAATTTTCATTTAGGTTATTGTATTGGAAAATAGGCATCTTCTTATAGAGCACTCATCAAACTCAAAACAAGTTTCTTCTTTATGTGAAACAGAATTCATTTACTTTTTTTGCAGGGAAATGAGACACAGACAAAAAACCAGTGGTTACTTTTAGTGACAGAGAAGTTATAATGAAACTTTTCTAAGATAGAATGTGTTGCAAAATTTTAAGAAGGAAGAGCTTGGGATGTTGAGTTGGGCAGTGTAGGGTGAGGCAAAGCAGGGGTCTGGGGAAGTATTCAGAAAGCAGTGTAGAACCTATAGCTAAAGCAGCACAAATAGCCAGGCCTCAGGAGCCCCCTCCAATTGTGGCAGAGGAGGTGACTAATGATTCCTGAGAGCTTACGAATAAGAGGTAAGAAAAAAAAGATCTAAAGGTCCAGTGCAACCAGCCACCACAGTCAATCTTTTCTTCACACAAATAGTTCCCTCTTTATCCATTTATCTATGAGACAAAAGGATTCCACTAGTTCAGCCTACCAGCATTCCACAGAATAACCCAGAAAAGTGACCTTAAATCTTCCCAGACTTTCCTAAGGGCAATATATTGCTTCACTGTGATACATAGCAGGAAAGTTAATAACTCAGGGCTTAGGGTACTAGTGTCAAGGCATGGAATTGAGAGGGAAAAAGTGAGATAGAAAACCCTTTTTAATCTCCTAGTGTCTCACTCACATTCTAAAATTATAGCAGACTTTCGTGGTGAGTATCTCAGAGTTTCTCAGAGCACTTTGATTTGCTAATCTTGTAGAGTTATAAAGAATTTACATGGAATCATGGATCATAGACTTTGGAGAACATTATTCAACTACTTGATGCTCAAGGTCACACAGGAACAAGGAGAAAGGAATAAACCTTTATATCACATCTATTAAATGACCGGCAAATATTGTTATTTGATCCTCACAAAAACCCTCTTAGAGAGGTATTTTATTATTTTTTGAGGAAACTGAGGCAAGCAGAGATGAAATGACTTGCCAAGCATCACACAGCCAGCTGGTGTCTATGTGATTATTAATAACAGTAATAGGTAACATCTCTATACCATCTCACCCACCACATTTTTTCAGCGATATCAAATTCAAATAGAAATGGGCACTTAACCACTAATAGGGATCCTTGCTGATGAAGTACTGATTTAGAAAAACATGTTGTATTTTTTATTTTGTTAAACATTTCTCAATTATATTTTCATTTCGTTGGGTATCTTCTTTATACAAAATAAATATTTGTTGATAGGCAAAATGAGTTTTTTTGTGTTTGTTTTACATATCATTTTGTTATTGTCATTTTTCAACTGTGTCCAACTCTTCCTTATTTTATTTTGGGGTTTTCTTGGCAAAAATATTGGAGAGCTTTACCATTTCCTTCTCCATACCATATTGCCTGCACACCAGCCAGCATCCTTATCTGTATTACTCTTCACTTCCTTTCCCTCAGCTAGAAGCTTGGACTCTGACCTTGAGTCCTCTGCCTTTGGTAAGTGAATATTCATACTATCCAGCCTAGAAGAAAATTTCCATGCCACTTTAATGCAGCTCCACATCATGTCACAGTGAGTCTATTTCCCTTCTTATCTCTTTTCCATTTTAGTGTAGTCTCTCCACTGTTAGAATCTAAGTTTCTTATTTTCTCCCTTTGGGGTGAACAACTTCAGTTTCCTCATCTGCAGAGTAGGGATGATAATTCTTTTTTTTTATTAAAGCTTTTAATTTGCATAACATATGTATGGGTAGTTCCTCAGCATTGATCTTTACAAAGCTTTCCATTATAAATTTTCCCCTCAGATATGAACAGACAATTTTCAGATGATGAAATTAAAACCATCTCTAGTCATATGAAAAGTTGCTCCAAATCACTATTGATCAGAGAAATGCAAATTAAGACAACTCTGAGATACCACTACACACCTGTCAGATTGGCTAAAATGACAGGAAAAGATAACGATGAATGTTGGAGGGGATGTGGGAAAACTGGGACA
>JAJPUD010007818.1:75094-100586 GCA_023553655.1 Myrmecobius fasciatus | reverse complement strand
TTTTTTTTTCTTGTAGATAGGATTTTTCTTGCATAACTTCTCAAGCATTTCAACATTATTAACATGTAGTGGACTTCCTGCCATCTAGGGGAGGGGAGGGGACTGGGGATAAAAGTTGTAATGGAAAGCTTTGTAAAGATCAATGTTGGGGAACTACCCATATATATGTTATACAAATAAAAAGCTTTAATAAAAAAAATTTAAAAAAAGAAATATGCTTTCCACATCTGCCCATCTGAACTCTGGCTTTCATCTTACACCAAAGATCTGCAACCAAAGTGCCACAGGATTGGAGGAGAGGTGTCCCGGGGGGGGGTGTGCAAGGGGTGGTAATTTAATACTCAGACTCAAAGATTTAAAAGAATCAACTTGTCTGACTCCTTCATTGGACGCCTCCAACAACTGAAGCCAGAAGAGGCTAAATGAATTTCATTTTCATTTTAAATGAGAGCATGCACAAAAGCTGTATTCGAGGGGGTGGTCGCAATACAAACATATAAACTTACCAGACTGATTGATCCAATGAGGTGTTTAGAAGGTGATGGTAAAACTTAAAGGAGTTTCACAATGGAGGTAGTATTTTAGGCTACAGGTTCTTTAGAAAATCTGCAAAGGACAGGATAGAAGTTTTATTTAGTATACCAGGTGGGGGGAAGTATCATAGCCACCCCCAGACAATGGTGGTAGTCATTTGGAAAATAAATTTGTTTAATACTAGTCAAGGTTTCAAGGTCCACATCTTTTAGTTAGGAAGGAAGAGGAGCCATTGCTTCTTTATCTATTTGCATTTTTTAAAATTTAATCCATATTTTTCAGTATGATATCTGCCACTGAATAAGACTTGTAGCAGCCTAGCAAATTGCAGAACAGGGTTTGTGTTTCACAGTTCACACCAATTATTTTCCTTTAACATTTAGCCATTTGCCCTGGAACAATAACCAAAAAGCAAGAACGGGTCCCATACTGGTAGATATGCTTTTCTCTGTGGAAGATCATTTCCTTCTTAACCTACCTTGTCTTTGAAGGTCTAACTGGCCATTCCCTGGTACAAAAAAAAGTCTTGAGGCGATATAACATCCCCTCTGGTCCACAGAGATCCCTCTTCTGCTGCAAAAAGTTGGAAGTCCAATCACAATTGCTCAGAACCCTCGGTTAGGAAAATTCCTACTATTTAGGCAAAGGTTTGATTCTCTGCCCTAATTTAAATTTGTGTGTATCTCTAGCTAACCTCTGGCTAAGAAGCTCTCTTTTTTTCCATCGGTGGTTCTTCTTAGATTCAATTCTAAGGACATCAGAAAAAGCCAATCACCTAAAATCTCATCACAATACAATGGATTCAGCTTTTGATCCCAAGTCCCCCAAGACTGGAGAGCTGGAGTTGGGGGACTAAACTCCTCCCAAAGAATTCTTTTATAAAGGACTCTCCATTTTCCATCAACAGTTCTGCTTGCTTTAGACTCCCCCAAGCATCATGTCCCTGAGGAACCTGTTATGTGATCCAAGAAGTTGGAACCAAACAAACAACACCTGATTGTTTTACGAACGGAATAGAAATTTGACAAGGCTGTATATTGTCACCATATTATTTAGCTTTTATGCAGAATACATCATGCAAAATGCTAGGCTAGATAAATCAAACGCTGACATTAAGGCTGTTGGGAGAAATATCAATACTCTCATATATACAGATGATGCCATTCTGATGGCAAAAAGTGAAGAAGAGTTAGAAGCCTCTTGATGAGGGTGAAAGAGGAGGGTGTAAAAGCTGGCTTGAAATTTAACATTAAGAAGTAAGATCTTGGCATCTGGACCCATCACTTCCTGGCAAATAGAGGGAGAAGAAATGGAAGCGGTGTCAGATCTTAAAGATCATTGCAGATGGTGATTGCAGCCATGAAATTCAAAGACTCTTACTCCTTGGAAGAAAAGCTCTGGCAAATCTGGACAGCGTACTAATAAGCCGACACATCACCTTGCTGATAAAGGTCCTTATATTTAAAGCCATGGTTCTCCCAGTAGTAATGTAGGATTATGAGAATTGGACCAAAAGGAAAGCTGACTCCGGCAGAATTGATGCTTTCAAATTCTGAGACTTTTGAGGGTCTCTTGAACAGCAAGATTAGATAAATCAATACTTAAAGAAATTGATTCAGGCTATTGATGATGAAGCTTAAAGTCTTTGACTCTTTAGTGAAAAGACCCTGATAGGGGAAGCTAGTTGGCCAAGTGGATAGAGCACCATCCTTTAAGTCAGGAGGACCTGAGTTCAAATCTGGTCTCAGACACTTAACATTCCCTAGCTGTGTGACCCTGGGCAAGTCACTCAACCCCAACTGCCTCAGAAAAAAAGACCCTGATGCTGGAAAAGATTGAAGTTAAAAGAAGAAGAGTATGATGAAGGATGAGAGGAATAGAGTGTCATGGAAGCAACATGATCTTGGACAGACTGTGGAGGATAGATGGGTCTTGAATGTTATGGTTCATAAGGTCATAAAGGCTCATACATGATTAAACAACCAAAAAATCATAATCCAAGAAATCTCCTTTTAGGTTTCCTTTTGTACATTGTATTCCTCTGTTAGATCGTAACTTTCTTTTTCTTATTTGTATTCCCAGAACTTAGCCCAACTCTACCCTACTATGTAGCACCTACTATGTGCTTTATAAATATTTGTTAAATTGAATTGGTTTCTTTAGGGTTCAAATAAAATCCAGGTTATCAAAAACATTTGAGTAAAGAAATAAACAGAACATATTATAATGGAGAGGCACTCTGAGGAAAATCTGGGGAAAGAAAAGAGCTTTTCCTGGAATTTGCCTCAGTTCTAGAAAACCAATTGATGGCTTTAACCCATTTTTTCTGCCCTGAGATGCTTATAGAGTTCAGTGGTCACCCTTTATTTCTCTTTTCTGTGCCACAGTTTAATCCTACATTTCTTTCTCTTTTTTCCTATTGCCCCTATAATACTAATTCTTTCTGCTAAGGAAGCTACCACTCACACATTGGCTCTCTATAAAAAACCCAGCTCATCATTCAATCCTCCTTTCCTACTCAGAGATTGACTTTGTGGCTCCTGGAGGTTAAATGAATTTCTTAAAATCACTAATAGTGAAAGGCAGAGCCCAACTTTGTACCTAATACTCTCTAATTCCATATATACAGTCCTTTTTATATTATAAATGTGCACATTTATATATGTAAATATGCATATGTATGAACTAGATGTATGCATATATATATACAGATATAGATAGATATCTATATCTATATCTATCTATTTATATCTATATCTATATATGCCTGTGGGCAACTAGGAGGTATAATGAATAATAAAAGTGTCTGTGCTGGAACAGATCAGAACCAGAACTAGAAATTTAGGAACCCACATAAGTTTGTTAGCAAGAGAATCCCACTTATATGGGTAGAGACTCCTTAAAGGAACAAAAGGACAAGGCTTATATAGGTTCAATTTGGCAAAAGATAAACTGGTCACTATGCACCAGTGCATGGTGTAGGGCTTAGAGTCAGGAAGACTTATCTTGGCTTTAGATATTTACTAGCTGTGTGACCCTGAGGGAGTCACTTCACCCTGTCTCCCTCAGTTTCCTCATCTGTAAAATAAGCTGGAGAAGGAAATGACCAACCTCTCCAATATCCTTGCCAAGAAAATCCTAAATGGGTTCATGAAGAGTCATACATAAGTGAAAAAACAATGGACTGTTCCCCTGTTTATTATTTTTAATTCTACCTTTTAGCCTGTTTTTACTATTGCATTGTCTATCATTATGATTGCTTCTCCTGACTTCTTTTAGTTCATCTAAAGTATAATAGATTGTGCTTCAGCTCCTTATTTTAACACTGTGAGTCTGGAGGGGAGGAAGGCAAAAGAGCAACCACAATCATCTTGTAAGACCTTGATAGACTGATTCCCCAACCATCTGGTGGTTTAATAACGGAAAGTCTCCAAACCCTATAGAAGGACTCCCAAACTTGCTGGTCTCACCAACTCTGAATTGTTGCATCTGAAAAGAACCCCATAGCAACTTAATCTGCCACACCATCAAATCCACCCCCATCCCCAGACCACAATCTCCCTGGGCTATTAAATTGAAAACTCAAGAGAAGAACAAAAGCTCTTGGTAGGAGCTTGGGACCACCATGTTGTGGTAAGTTTCTCCAAAGGCCATGGACAAAAAGGGTACGGCAAAAAGGCCATCTTTGAAGTGGTTTTCACGCCATATTCCTATCCGGGTGCTTTGAAGCATTACAGCATCCTTTCCTTGTTCCCAGGCTTCTCAAGACTTTACAAACATTACAGAACATCTTTTAATAAATCTCATCTGAAAACCCAAGTCTTATGTATGCACTTCTCTCCTTTTCTCCATTTTAGATGCCCATTTGTCATATAATTGTTCTTTTGAAGAGACCATGTCACCAAGGAGAAACGAAGTAAAACCTTTTTTAATTTCAAATTCCTAAAACTCACATAGAGTGAGCTCTCATTCAGCTTCAGTGAATGACCCTAATTCAGGGAATCATTATGAAAATGACCAAGAAACCCCACAACTGAAGGGGAACCTCTTAGATTCCCTGTCCCTGGACTCTAAGGGCAGCCTGGCAGAGGGCAAACTGCCCATGAATGCACTCTTTACTGACATGTCTGCTTCCCATCCTTTGGACCCCCAAGGAAACTCTGACCTTTTCTTCCAGTGAGGTCACTGATGTCAGGTGGGAAGCAAAAAAGGTACAGAAACATTCAGCCCCGTATCAGAAATTTTTGCTATTGGAAAAGTAGTAGACTTTTGCTGTAGAAAAATTAATTCTCTGGCTATATCTGCTTAGAGATTACTTTTAAAATGAGAGGGAGATTGATAACAGACAGAGGCAGGAGCTACTCAGGGTCTCCAGGGAAAAAAATGGGAGCAAAAAGCTGGGTCAGCATAGAACAGGTGAGAAAGACCTGCCTGGTACAGAGTTCTCTGGGAGCCAGAACATGACAGACAGGGAGGATGGCTGGAGGCTCAGAATAAAAAGACTTGCTTCGTCCTTCTTTTCTCTGAGGGACAGTCAGGGGGACCACTACATATATTTGAGATATTTCAATAGAGGAACCTGAAAACAGAAGGACTAGTGGAGGAGGGTCAGAGTCAAGTTCACCACAGTAAAGCAAATCACAATAAAGTGAATCAATCACATGATTTTGGGGGGTTTCTCAATGCATCTATTACACTAGAGCATCTTATTCCAGTAACAACAGAGAAGTCCTCATCACTGGGTGATAGACTAAGCAGAAGGAGGGGGTGGAGAGAAATGCTGGAAGAAAATTTGGAAAATACGGAGAAGTCAGGTTTGAAATGCTTTTTAAAAAATCAAATAGAGAATTTTATATTTGATCCGAAGGCAATGGAAACCAATGGAGTTTCCTGAATAGAGAAGTGATATAGTCAGACCTGTGTTTTAGAAAAATGACTTGAAGGGATGAGGAGAGATTGGTGGCAATCAAACCCAGTGGTAAGTACTCCTGCTATCACAGGAGTACAGATGCAAGGTGATGAGCACCTGCCCAAAAGTGGGGGCAATGTTGGAGGTAAGAATGAAATATATTCCAGAAATATTACTAAGGTAAAACCCATAGTATTTGATAACAGATTGGCTTTGCCTCAGGGCTGATTCTCTTCTGTCTGTGCTTCCTCTATTCTGTTTCTGATCCTGTCTGCTTTGTAATCTTTCTTTCTGCTGAAACAAGTATCTAGAAAGAACCTAACTATTAGAGAAGGTTAAGAGAAACATCCCAAATAACTGCCTTTTCTGCTACATATTGCCAATCTTACCACCAAGACCCTCCTCACAAGCTCTCTGCAATTTTTGTCATTCTCCAATCATTTTTCATCATGTCTGACTCTTCATAACTTGGCAAAGATACAAGAATGGATTACCTTTTTATCCAACTTATTTCACAGATGTGGAAACTGAGGGAAATGGGTTTGACTTGCCCAGAGTCACACAGCTCTGTCTGATGCCAGATTTGAACACAGGGAAGTGAGTCTTCCTGACTCCAAGCCTGGTACTCTGGGCACTTTGGTTACCCAAGTTACTTCTTGCTAAATTGAGCCTGAGGAAGTCTTGTCCTTTTGTTCCTTCAGGGGATCTCCACCCATGTGGGTGAGAGTCTCTTTCTGGTAAATTCAATAAACCTTTGTGGGTTCCTAAATTTCTAGTTCTGGGTTCTCATAGATTCCCACATTGATCATTTTACCTATAGAATCTTTTCTAGAATTCTTGCCATGGCAACTGATCAAATCATGACATCTACAAATAATCCCTAGAAAAAGGGAACCTAGACCTATATTAGCTGTAGGGGAAGCTCATTTTAGGCAAGATTTTACACCCTCTACAACATTAATCTCTGGTTTGATTAGATAAAGAGGTTTGGAGCTGGAAAAATGTTTTATGAACAGAGATTGCTGGGAGACAAGACTCATCCAGAATATTCACCATTATCAAAGAGGGCTCCCAGCTTGTCAAGGAAGCATGAAGGAATCTGGGATCCAGGGGACTGAACTTCCCTTCTCTCTGAAGGTCATTTCTGTGAAAACAAAGGGAGAATTCTCATTCTTGGAGATGCATTTTACCAGCAATTAATAAAAAATAAACAAAAATCCTTGAACAGAAATTCAAACTTAGTTCCTGTCATTTAGATTTTTGGACTGCTTCCACTGTACTTGCTAAGTATTATACCAAGAAATTTCAGGAGGCGGGGAACAAAGCTCTTGATTATCTGAATGATTTGTGTCAGGAAAGTAATGGAAAAAAAAGCATCTTTTTATTTTGACTTGGATTCTGTTTTAGAGTTGTATGCCTCAGTGATTCCTTGTTGATCATTGACCTGGAATTCCTACCACTGATCTGGTCTCAGGGGCTCACCCTCGCTGGGTGATAGACACAAAGCTGTGAGCTCACAAACACCCCCTCCCATCAAGCCCCTCAGTCTAGACCCAGTAATTGCTAAATATGGCCTCTCACAGCATGATGCAGATCTTAGAAGTGGAAAACGTTGCTAGGTATCATAGCCACCATGAGGAAGTGAGACTCCTTCATGGACCTAAGGAAGAGCCACAGGTCCACTTTTTCATGCTGCAAACTTCTGGGGTTTGCATCCTAGCTCTTCGAGATCAGCAGCGAATTCAGGGTCAGAGATTCCCTGAACAACTATATATAGCAATATGGTCCAGGGAGAAGTGATCCCAGGTCTTCATTCAGCTCATTTGGGAATAAAGACTTATGGATTACAGGTATTAATCTTCAAATTAATAAATTTTGTACTGGAGTTCTCTTTGATTTCTTGGTGAGGCTGATAAAGTGCTTTAAAAGAATACTCATCTAGAAAATATTTTCTACTAATGTTTGGGGGGATGATTAAGCCCTCACAGTTCAGTAATACAGAGATTCTTAGAGGAGCAGGGCTATGGGTTGAGGAAAAAGCCCATCCTGAAAGTAGACCACAATTTCTCACCCTTTTCCCAGCAAAGAGTCACTTCTTTGCCATCCAGAATGGGCACCATCCAGAATGATTAATGGAAGAGAGATATAAGCCAGAAAATAAGCTAAGATGGGGTCAGGATCAGAGAGGATGCTGAAGTTTGGAGTAAGTTGGGTAATAGTAAAGCTTTTGTTGGGGAGAAGGAGGGAGCAAGATGTTAAAGGAAAGAATATTTGATTGAGAATCAGAGGACCTCAATCAATATACCTATATCAAGATAAGGTCGACATGGGTTCATGATTTAAACTTAAAGAGTGATATTATAGGGGCAGCTAGGTGGTGCAGTGGATAAGCACCAGCCCTGAAGTCAGGAGGACCTGAGTTCAAATCTGACCTCAGATACTTAATACTTTCTAGCTGTGTGATCCTGGGCAAGTCACTTAACCCCAATTGCCTCAACAACAACAAAAAAAGAGTGATATTATAAGCAAATTAGAAGAACAAAGGATAGTTTAACTCTCAGATATGCAGAGAATGAAGGAATTTGTGGCCAAAGAAGAACCGGAAATCATTATTGAACAAAAAGACAGAGAATTTTGATTATATTAAGTTAAAAGTTTTTGTACAAACAAAACTAATGTAGACAGGATTAGAAGGGAAGCAATAAACTGGGAAAACATTTTTACATTCAAAGATTCTGATAAAAGCCTCATTTTTAAAATATATGGAGAATTGACTCAAATTTATAAGAGTTTAAGCCACTTCCCAATTGATGAATGGTCAAAGGATATGAACAGGCAATTTTCAGATGAAGAAATTAAAACCATTGCCAGTTATATGAAAATGTGCTCTAAATCACTATAAATCAGAGAAATGCAAATTAAGGCAACTTTGAGGTACCACTACATACTTCTCAGATTGGCTAAAATGACAGGAAAAGATAATGACAAATGTTGAAGAGGATGTGGAAAACTTGGACCATATCCAACCATTCTGAAGAGCAATTTGGAACTATGCCCAAAGGGCTATCAAACTGTGCATACCCTTTGACTCAGCAGTGTTTCTACTGGACTTGTATACCCAGAAGATCTTAAAGGAGGGAAAGGGACCTACATGTGCAAAAATGTTGGTGGCAGCCCTTTTTGTAGTGGCTAGAAACTGGAAACTGAATGGATGCCCATCAATTGGAGAATGGCTGAATAAATTACAGTATATGAATGTCATGGAATATTATTGTTCTGTAAGAAATGATCAGCAGGATGATTTCAGAGAGGCCTGGAGAGACTTACATGCACTGATGCTGAGTGAAATGAGCAGAACCAGGAGATCATTATACACAGCAACAACAATACTATATGATGATCAGTTCTGATGGACATGGCTCTCTTCAGCAAGGAGATGATTCAGATCCAATGGACTTGTGATGAAGAGAGTCATCTCCACCCAGGAGAGAACAGTGGGAACTGAGTGGAGATTATAACATAGTATTTTCACTCTTTTTGTTGTTGTTTGCTTGCATTTTATTTCCTTTCTCATTTTTTTTTCCTTTTTGATTTGATTTTTCTTGTGCAGCAAGAGAATTATATAAATATGTATGCATATATTAGACTTAACATATATTTTTACCATATTTAACATATATTGGATCACTTGCTATCTAGGGAAGGGGTGGGGAGAAGGGAAGGAATTGGAACACAAGGTTTTGCAAGGATTAATGTTGGAAATTTTTCTATGCATATCTTTTTTTTATTAAATTTTTATTTTATTTGCATAACATATGTGTGGGTAATTCTTCAACAATAACCCTTACATAGCTTTCCGTTACAAATTTTTCCCCCCAACTCCCCACCCCTCCCCTAGATGGCAGGATATCCACTACATGTTAATTATGTTAAAATATTGGCAAATCGAATATATGTATACATATTTCCAAACTTATCATTGGTGTGCAAGAAAAATCTTATCTACACAAACGATATATCAGATAAAGGAAACACAATGTAAGCAAACATCAATCAAGGAGTATGAGAATGTTATGTTGTGGTCCACATTTCGCATCCCTCTCTCTGGGTGTATATGGCTTTCTTCAGTGAACAATTGGAGGTGGTTTGAAACATTTCATTGTTGAAGAGAGCCATGTCCATCAGAATTGATCGTCATATAGTACTTTTGTTGCCGTGTATATATGCATATCTTTTGAAAATTAAAAAGCTTTAACAAAAAAAGATGTTAAAGGAAAGAATATTTGATTGAGAATCAGAGGACCTCAACCCACCCATCTTCTGCCAGTATGACCTTAGAACTAGCCAATATACCATGGGAGGCCAAATGTGCTCATCTGCAAAATGAAGCCATTGATCCATTAGCTAGTTTAAAAAAAAAAACATTTATGAAGCATCCACTAGGTGCCCACACTGTACTACGCCCTGGGAATGCAAATAAAGGCAAAATACTGTCCCTACTTCAAAGAAGCTCACATTCTAATATGAAAAAGATGATCTCTCAAGTCCCTTTTTACTCTAAGTTTTGTGATCCCATAATAGAAGGAAAGGATAATGATAAACACTGAAATCCATGTAGCCCTTAAAATGCTTTTTTAAAAAAAAAAATATATCCTCTGCAAATTTATTGTATGTAAGTGAAATAGTGTTGTGCAAGGTCACCAGCCTCGCTCTTTTCTCCAAAGCTGTCTGGGTCCACTGGCAAGATATAGATCAGCAAGACTGGAGATGGCTCCTAATGCAATGGGAGACTTTGGTCTTTTTAAGGTGAAATCATTCCCTGATGTCTGTTTATCTAAGGCAACACCCATTCAGTGATTAAGGCTAGGTGAGATATGA
The DNA here is from genome assembly GCA_023553655.1 of Myrmecobius fasciatus. Lineage (NCBI taxonomy): Eukaryota > Metazoa > Chordata > Mammalia > Dasyuromorphia > Myrmecobiidae > Myrmecobius > Myrmecobius fasciatus. Next base: position 90,265 of record JAJPUD010007818.1, on the reverse strand, counting down.
TGCAAAGGGAGATCTCTTTTATCTAGTCAAAAATGAAAGAAAGAAAAACAATCCAGAAAGAGATTTCCCTCCCAGGGTGTTTAACCAAAACAGAAATAATTCCTATTTACTCTCACTCTGTTCAATGACTGACTTAGTGATTTCACTAATTGCTGCTTTCTGTCCAAGATAGCCATCCATGTAAATCAATGTTGAACACATAATGCACTCCTAAGCTATCAACTTTACTTCCCTATTTACTGACTGAGTCAGCTCTTTCCCCAATCTCCCTTTCTCTATGCCTATTAACACATACTGCAAGAGTCTACACTTTTTTTTACATAAATATCTCTGGTATCTTTATTTTGCCTCAATTATAAAGAGGGCAGAGATTATCTAGAGATTCAGAAATATTTAATTGGATCATATAATCAAACTTCTGTCTGAATATTAGGAATTTCCTTAGTCAGAGGCTCTAAATTTTATCAATAATTTTTCCTCTAATTTAAACGAAAGAAGTCTCATAGAAATAGGCTGAAAGTTGTTGTATAAAATATGGGTAATTAGCCTTTTGATTCTGGTGTGAGAAATGGGGTGGAGTGGGGGAGGAGAGATACAGTCAAGCTTTGATGAGATTCAGAAATGAGAAGTTGCCAGAATTAAGTATTTTCCACATGCAGGTGCTATCCTACAAACTGATATTTACATAATGACAATCTTTTATACTTCTATCAGTAGTCTTTCTCCTCCCCGAAGAAGCTCGTCCTCCAGAGCAACCTTAGAAATGAGAAGGCAGATGGATACATGATGGTCCAAGTCCTTGAGCATTCTAGTGCTGGAGTTCAAAGTGTGATCCTTGGTTAAACCACCAGAAAATACTCCAAGCCCTCAGCTACTTTCAGGACTCTGCCCAAGTTCTCTGTCAAAGGCTTCAAGGTTCCTATCCATCAAAATGGCTCATCTACCCATTCCTAGGAGACTTCTAATTTCTTTGCATCTCTGTGATACCCAAAGGAATGATTACACTTAATCAGCTCTCTAAGCCTTGAGCTACTCATCTGAAAATCTGTTACCTAAGGCTATATCCTTCATTGACCCAAGTCCTTGAGGCAACAATGGTCTACATTTGCAACCCTGACACATCTTATTTGCTCATAGGTTGATTATTGGATTTTATCCTACATAAAATTTAGACCCAGAATCGCTGAAGTAGCCTATGAAATGATGCTCTCCAATTCTATATACTTGAAAGTAATGTTGATGTTGTTGGTGGAACTGTGAACAGATCCAACCATTCTGGAGAGTAATTTGGAGCTATGCTCAAAAAGTTATCAAACTGTGCATACCCTTTGACCCAGCAGTATTTCTATTGGGCCTATATCCCAAAGAGATCTTAGAAGAGGGAAAGGGACCCACATGTGCAAGAATGTTTGTGGCAGCCCTTTTTGTAGTGGCTAGAAACTGGAAACTGAATGGATGCCCATCAATTGGAGAGTGGCTGAATAAATTATGGTATATGAATGTTATGGAATATTATTGTTCTGTAAGAAATGACCAGCAGGACGATTTCAGAGAGGCCTGGAGGGACTTGCATGAACTGATGCTGAGTGAAATGAGCAGAACCAGGAGATCATTATACACAGCAACAACAATATTACATGATGATCAATTCTGGTGGCCATGGCTCTCTGCAAAAAATAATTGTCTCAAACCAGTTCCATTTGTTCAGTGAAGAAAACCATGTACACCCAGAGAGAGGGATATGAAATATGGACCACAACGTAACATTTTCATGCTCTCTATTGAGGTTTGCTTGCATTGTGTTTCCTTTCTCTGATTTTCTTTTTTTTTCCTTGTAGATAGGATTTTTCTTGCACAACTTGTCAAGTATTTTAACATTATTAACATGTAGTGGACTTCCTGCCATCTAGGGAAGGGGAGGGAACAGGGGGGTAAAATTTGTAATGGAAAGCTTTGTAAAGATCAATGCTGGGGAACTACCCATACATATGTTATACAAATAAAAAGCTTTAATTTAAAAAAAAAGAAAGTAATGTTGATGAATATTTTCCGGGATTGGCACCCTGTCTGTAATGCTGAACTATTTTTTATCTGTTAAATTCCAAATTCTGGACTGAGAAGGACTGGGAACTCCAAAAGTTGAATTGAGGCAGTAACAATGGGAAAATGGCATCCCCAGAGCTGCCATCACCATCAGCACAGTATCCCAGATTTAATAAAGTAAGTTCAGTAGCCCAGGAGCACCTGGCAAAAGGGAAAACCAAAAGGAAAGACTAAAAGGAGAGAAGCTATGACCAAAAAGGGGAAAATCAAGGTGAGCCTCTGGTCTCCAAATGTATCAGAAGAAATGGGCTGAAGTTACTGGTTATACTCCCTTTTTGAGGACTGAGAAAAGTTCCCAAAAAACCCTGCTCTTTCCCCAAATTCTTCTCCCCATGCCTGTCCAGTAACAGATCCTAAAATAAATACAGTCTGCTCACTTCTTTTATTTAAATGGCTCCTGTATCCTGATTTTTGTCACAAAAATAAAGAGACTCGGAATATAGCTAAGGATAAAAATTGAAATTAGAACTGAGAGCCAAAAATAGCTGACTTTTATAGATTTTAGGAATTTTCTTAACTAAAAGTGCTGAGCCCCTAGGATTGTTACAATTACAGCTTTTCATCTGATAAATTCTATGAAATATGTGTAATAGGAAATCAACTCAAGCAATAATAACATCAGAAGGTTAGACAAAATATATACCCTGTGTGTATAAAACTAACAACAGTTAACAACTATACAATACACATATTTACAACCATATGATAATACTAATATAAAGCAAATAAACAAAGAGAAAAAACCAATAAAATACAAGTATATTGAAAATAGCAATTCTTGGGGCAGTTAGATGGTGCAGTGGATACAGCACTGGCCCTGAAGTCAGGAGGACCTGACTTCAAATATGGTCTGAGACACTTAACACTTCCTAGCTGCGTGACCTTGGGCAAGTCACTTAACCCCAAATGCCTCAGCAAAAAGCAAAAAAAGAAAAAGAAAAAAAAAGAAAATAGCAATTCTAATGTAAGCCAATGAATGCTTATGTAGACACATGCAAGATTCACATTGCATGTAAACATTAGCATTATCACCTAGCTCCCTATGTAACCTTTCCATCAGTCCCATCTGATCTATTTTAAGTTAATCTGATTATTAGTCAAATAATTCTTGCACATCAGTGACTCTGGTGACTTATCTTTCCTATACCAATGCTAATTATAGTAGGAGTTCATCATCAGAATTAGAGTCTTGCTCTTCTAGACTATAAATGACGGAGGGCTCCAGCTGACTAGCAGTGTTATTATGTTCTATGGGACCCATGTGAATTCTAGGAAGTCTGTACAGCTGAAATGCTTGGTAGAAAAGATATTGCCTCTGAGGGTGGTCCTTTCCCATTGTTTTAAATAGTAAGTTGGTTATAATATAATAATAAACCTGCAGTGGAATATCCCAAGTCATGAGGAGAAGTGGGGTAGACCCAGCATTTAACACAGTGCCTGGAAGACAGTCAGTGCATAATAAATGCTTAGTGATTTGATTATGCCTTCTAAGACTGCTGCTTACAGGAGGATTCTCACCTACTGGCTCCTATCCCATTGAAATCACAGGTCCAGCTTCATCCTTACTCTGTGTCTAAGACACTAGGTTGTAGGTGTTCAGGGTATAAAGAATAAATTAAAATCATCCCTTCCAGGAGTTTACTTTTAATATATAAATAAGTTAATAGAAAATATAGACTGTGGAATCAGAATCCTGAGCTTCCTGCTTTTGTTGTTGGCTTTCCCATAGATTAATACTACTACAAAGAAGTGACTGGGTAGAATAGGTATTACTCTCCTGAAGGACTATGGGAAATCTAGGTGGTACAATTGTTAGAGGACTGGTCCTGAAATCAGAAAGATGAGTTCACATTTAATAGTTGTGTGACTCTGGACAAGACATTTAACTTCTGTCTACCTCAATTTCCACAACTGTAAAAATAAAGATCATAATAGTATCTAACTCCCAGGTTTGCTAGGAGATCAGATAAAATGCTTATAAAACACTTAGCACATTGCCTGACATTAATAAATGCTTATTTTTTCCTTCCTATTGGATATTTTTGTCTTAAGTTTTAACAATGGGGAAAGTAGAGCCAAGATAGTGGAGAGGAATGAGGAAATTGCCTGAGATCTCAGAAATAATGTTAAGTGAAACAAGTGATAGAACCTAGAAAGAGACAGAGAAAAAACAATTTTCCAGCTTAAGATAGCTTGGAAGGACTTCAGGAAAGGTCTATCTCACTTGGGCTAAAAGGGGACACAGCCTAGCACAGACAATGCTCAGTGTCTGGACAAACCAAAATGAGACTCTTAGCCACAGTGCAGACCACCAACTTAGATCTCTTTGACCTGACTCAATAGGACAATGGTCAGTCCCAGCAAATTGCCAACCCTAGAAACCAGGAAACAATATGTGTGATTGGTTGGGCTACCATAGAGCAGTAAGCAGGTCACCAAGCATGCGGGACCCCATCATCCAAAGCCAGTGATCCTCTCCATGTCCCCCAGCACAAGAAGATTGAAACAGTTCCCCCTGTACTCTAGAACAGTTCAACTTTAAAAGCCATTTCAGAGGCCAAAAAAAAAAAAAAAAAGAACAAAAAGAACAAAAAAGCAAGCAAGGAACAAAAAAGAATCTTAACCATAGAAAGTTACTATGGTGACAGAGAGCCTGCAAATGCCAAATTAGAAGAGAACAAAATGCCTGAATGCAAAATCTCAAAGGGGGATATGAATTGCTCTCAAGTCAAAAAAAAGCCTTTTTGGAACAGCTCAAAAAGAATTTTGAAAGACAAATAAGAGAGGTAGAAGAAAAATTGGGGTGGGAAAATAAGATATGTAAGACAGTCAACAATTTGGAAAAAAAAGGGACAAAAATTGACCAAAGAAAATAATTTTAAGGAATTGGACAAATGGGGAAAAAAATCCACTGAAAAAAACAACTCCTTTAAAAGTATAATTAGCCAAATGGAAAAGAAGGTAGCCTTTGTAAGGAATGAAAAACCATTCCTTAAAAATTATAATTAGGCAAATGAAAGTTAATGACTCTAAAACACCAAGAATCAGTCAAACAAAATCAAAAGAAGAGGAAAATAGAAGAAAATATAAAATACCTCACTGGAAAATCAACCAACCTAGAAAATAAATTCACAAGAGATTATTTCAAAATTATTGGAGCATCTGAAAGCCATGATCAAAAAAAGAACTTGGACATCATCTTTCTTTTTTTATTTTTCTTTATTTTTATTTTATTTTTTAATTAAAGCTTTTTATTTACATAACATGTGAGTGATTTTTCTACAGCGACCTTTACAAAAAAATTTTTGTTCCAAATTTTTCCCCTCCTTCCCCCAACCCCAACCCCTAGATGACAGGTAGTCATGTTAAATATGTTAAATTATATGACAAATCCAATATGTGTATACATATCTATACAGTTGTCTTACTGCACAAGAAAAATCAGATCTAGAAAGAGAAAAAAAACAACCTAAGAAGGAAAACAAAATGTAAGCAAATATTCACAGAAAGCATTAAAATTTTGTGGTCCACACTCAGTTCCCACAAGCCTCTCTCTGCATGTATATGACTATTTTCATCCCTGAACAATGAAACTGGTTGTTCATTGTTGAAGAGAATCACTGGACATCATCTTTCAAGAAATCAGCAAGGAAAACTGACTTAGTATCCTAGAACCAGAAGGTAAAATCATCATTGAAGAATCCATCAATCACCAAAATGAAAACTCTAAGGAATATTGTAACCAAATTTCAGAATTATTAAGTCAAGGAGAAAACACTATAAGCATCCAGAAAGAAACAATTCAAATATTGAAGTGCCACAGTCAGGATTACACAGGATTTAGTAGCTTCTATGTTAAAGAACTGGAGAGCCTAGAATTTGATATTCCAGAAGGCAAAGGAGCCTGGACTACAACCAAGAATTAACTATCCAGAAAAAGTGAGCATATATTTTCAGGGAAAAAGATGAACATTCAATAAAATTGGGGACTTACAATCATTTCTGATGAAAAGTCAACATTCAACAGGAAAGAAAAAGATGTTATTCAAAGGTTAAACTGTTTACATCCCTACACAGGAAGATAATATTTGTAACTCTTAAGAACTGTATCTTTATTAGAACAGTTAGAAGAGGTATACAAAGACAGAAATTGACTTTGAAATGATGATTTTAAAAAGAAATTAAGGTATAGGAAAAGGATTGTATTGGGAGGAGGGGGAAAGAGAGGTAAAATAGAGTAAATTATATCACATGGAAAAGCACAAAAGACCTATTACAATAGAGGGAGGAAGGGATGAAAATGAGCACTGTCTCTTCAGATTTAATCTCATCAGATTTAGCTAAGAGAGAAATAACATACATACTGGGTAGGGATTTATATACTTATTCTACAGGGAAGTAAGAGGAGAAAGGGGAAAGAAAAGGGAGAAGTGGATAAAAGGAAGGGTAGAAGTAGAAGGGGAAAGGGGAAAGAAAGGGAAGGGGAAAAGAGAGAGTGCAGATTGAGTGAGGCAGTGATCTGAAGCAAAACACTGGTGAAGAAGGATGAAAAGAGAAAAAAAGCATAAACAATAAAGAGAGAAAATGGAATGGAAAGAAATACATAGTTGGTAATCATAACTGTGAATGTGAATGGTCCCACAAAACAGAAGCAGATAGCATAGAGAATTAAAACCCATACTCCTACAATATGTGGTTTACAAGAAACACATTTGAAATATAGAGATACACACAGAGTAAAGTTGAAAGATTGGAGCTGAAATAAAAAAGCAGAGAGGTAGCATCCTGATCTAAGACAAAGCAAAAGCAAAACAGATCTATTTAAAAGAAGGAAGAAAGGAAACTACATCTTGCTAAAAAGGTACCACAGACAATAAAGTAATATCAGTACTAAATATATATGCACCAAATGGTATAGCATCCAAATTCTTAGAAGAAAAATTAAGTGAGTTATAGGAAGAGATAGACAGCAAAATTATACTATATACCAGCCTCTTCCTCTCAGAACTAGATAAATCTAACCACAAAATAAACAAGAAAGAAGTTAAAGAGGTGAATATAATTTTGGAAAAGTTAAATATGATAGACCTCTGGAGAAAATGAATTGGGGGTGGGGCAGCTAGGTGGCACAGTGGATAGAGCACCAGCCCTGAAGTCAGGAGGACCTCAGTTCAAATGTGACCTCAGACACTTAACACTTCCTAGCTGTGTGACCCTGGGCAAGTCACTTAACCCCAATTGCCTCAGCAAAAAAAAAAACAAAACAAAACAAAAGGAAAAAATGAAGTGGTATAGAAAGGAACACACCTTTTCCTCAGTGGTACCTAGCACCTACACAAAAATTGACCATGAATTGAGGCATAAAACCTCACAATCAAATGCAGATATGTAGAAATATTAAATGCATCCTTTTCAAATCATGATGCAATAAAAATGATATGTAATAAAGAGCCATGAAAATATAAAACAAAACCTATTTGGAAATTAAACAATCTAATCTGGAAAAAATGAGCAGGTCAAACAATAAATCATAGAATCAATTCAAGAGAGAAACAATAATGAGACAACATGCCAAATTTGTGGGATTAGCCAAAGCAGTTCATAGGGGAAATTTTATATCCTTAGATGCTTACATGATTAAAATACAGAAAAGGGAGATCAATAAATTGGGTATGCAATTTAAAAAGCTCTAAAACCAACAAATTTTAAAAGGCCAATTAAATACCAAATTAGAAATTTTGAAAATCAAAGGAGAGATTAATAAAATTGAAAGAAAATAAAACTATTGAACTAATAAATAAAATGAAAAGCTGGTTTTATGAAAAAATAATAAAATAGAGGAACCTTTGATCTAAAAGAAGAGGAAGACAAAGAAAACCAAATTGCCAGAACCAAAAATTAAAAGGTGAATCCACCACCAATGAAGACAATTAAAACAATAATTAGGAGTTATTTTGCCCAACTGTGTGCCAATAAATCTCACAACCTAAGTGAAATAAATGAATAGTTACAAAGATATAAATTGCATAGATTACCAGAAGAGAAAATAAGATACTTGAATAACCCAATTTTAGAAAAAAAAAATTAACAAGACATTAATGAACTCCCTAAGAAAAAATTACCAAGGGCCAGATAGATTTACAAGTGAATTCTATCAACATTTAAAAAACAATTCATTCCAATATCATATAAACTATTTGAGAAAATAGGTGAAGAAGGAGTCATATCGAATTCTTTTTATGGCACAAATATTGTCCTGATACCTAAACCACGAAAAGCCAACACAGTGAATTACAGATCTAGCCCCCTAATGAATATTGATGAAAAGATGATGAATAATATATTAGCAAAAAGATTATAGCTATTTCTCACCAGAATTATGTGCTACAACCAAGTAGGATTTGTACTAGGAATGAAAGGCTGGTTCAATATTAGGAAAACAACAGCATGATGGACCATATCAATAACAAAACAAAAAATTCATATGATTATCTCAATAGATGCAGGAAGAGCTTTCTGACAAAATACAGTACCCATTCCTATTTTTTAAAAAATACCACTAGAGAGCATAGAAATAAATGGAGTTTTCCTTAAAAAGATAACCAATATCTATCTAAACCCATTAGCAAGCTCTATGTATATATAGGGTAGTATACATATAAGCTAGAAACCTTCCCAATAAGATCTGAGGTAAAGTGAGGATACCTGTTATCACCACTATTATTCAATATAGTACTAGTTTTAGCAATAAGAGAAGAAAGGGAAATTGAAGGGATTAGAATATGCCATGAGGAAATAAAACTATCACTCTTTGCAGGTGATATGATGATATACTCAGAGAATCCTCGAGAATCAATTTTAAAAACTACCTGAAATAATTAGCAATTTTAGCAAAGTTGTAGGGTATAAAATAAATCCACATAAATCACCAGCTTTTCTATATATTACTAACAAGGTCCAGCAGCAAGAGATAGAGAAACTCCACTTAAAATAATTGTAAACAACATAAAGTATTTGGGAGTTTATCTGACAAAACAAAACCAGGAACTATATAAACAACTACAAAACACATTTCTTATAAATAAAGTCAGATCAAAATAACTAGAATATTATCAGTTGCTCATGGGTAGGTGGAGCTAATACAATAAAAATGATGATTGTCTCTAAATTACTTATTCATTGCCATACCAATCAAACTAACAAAAAAAAATTTTATAGAGCTAGAAAAAATCATAACAAAATTCATCTGTAATAATAAAAAGTCAAAAACATCAAGAGAAATAATGTTTTAAATGCAAGGGTGACCTAACTGTACCAGAAATAAAACTAAATTATAAATGGCAATCATTGAAATTATTTGGTACTGGCTAAGAGTGATGGATCAGTGGAATAAGTTAGGTACAAAGACACAAAAGTCAAAGACAATAGAAATCTACTATTTGATAAGCCCAAAGGCTCCAGCTTCTAGGATAAGAACTCACTATTTGACAAAACTGCTGGGGAAACTGGAAAATAGTATAGCAGAAACTAGGCATAGATCAACCTCTCACACACTATACCAAGATCAGTTCAAAATGGGTACATGATTTACATATAAAGATGATACCATAAGCAAATTAAGAGAGCAAGGAATAGTTTACTTGTCAGATCTATGGAGAAGGAAAGAATTTATAATCAAACAGGACAAAGAGAGCATTATGAAATGCAAAATGGATAATTTTGATTACATTAAATTGAAAAGTTTTTGCACAAACAAAACCAATACAGCCAAGATTAGAAGGGAGACAAATCTGGGGAACAATTTTTATTTACAACCAGAAGCCTTCATTTCTAAAATACATAGAAAATTTAGTCAAATTTATAAGAATACAAGTCATTCCCCAATTTTTCAATTGGGGGTGTGAACCAAAAGTTTTCAGATGAAGAAATTAAAGGATCCATAGTCATATGAAAAAAATACTCTAAATTATTATTGATTAGAGAAATGCAAATTAAAACAACTCTGAGGTAACATCTCACCTCGCATATTGACTAAGATAACAGAAAAGAAAAATGGTAAATGCTGAAGAGGATTGAAACTAATGCATTGTTGGTGGAGTTGTAAAATCATTCTAGAAAGCAATTTGAAACTATGCCCACAAGGCTACAAAATTGTGCATATCCTTTTATCCTGCAATACCACTACTAGGTTTGCTTACCAAAGAAATCATAAAAAAAGGAAAAGGATCCACATGTACAACAATATCTATAGCAGTTCTTTTTGTGGTGGCAAAGAACTGGAAATCAAGGGGATGCCTATCAGTTGAGGAATGGCTGAACAAGTTGTAGTATATGAAGGTAATGAAATAAATTATGAGCAGGTAGAGTTCAGAAAAACCTAGAAAGACTTACACGAACTGATAGTGAGTGAAGTGAACAGAACCAGGAGAACACTACACATAGAACAATTCACACAGTATGATTCTCAACTTTGATAGATATAGCTCTTCTCAGCAATACAATGAACTAACACAATTCCCAAAGATTCATGACAGGAAATGCTATCTACATCCAGAGAAAGAACTATGGAGTCTGAATGCAGATCAGAGTATGCTTCTTTCTTTCTTTTTTTTCTTTCCTTTCCCTTTTGTTCTGATCCTTCTTTTACAACAGGATGAATGTGGAAATATGTTTATATGATTGTATATGTGTAACTTATAACAGATTGCTTGCCATATTGGGGAGGGGAAAGAGAGAGGGAGAGGAGAAAAAAATGGAAATAAAAATGTTATAAAAGTAAATGTTGAAAACTAGCTTTACATGGACCTGGAAAAAATAAAAAAACCACTAATGGAGGAGGGAGACTTAACAATGGGAATGTTTAAATAGCTTTTTTAACCTGCTATAATCAATTATATCTCATATATAAGTCTCATAAAGGATGGCATAAGAGGGGACATGTGAAGGATACAACTAGAGAAAGAAGAAGATTATCCTTGGAAAGAATTCAGATCTTCTGGCCTCTTCTTCCCTTTTGAGACAGAAGTGATAGAGGACATAATGAGTAAAGACATAAAAAAGAGAAGTTGAAGTACCTCATGACTTGGGATCTCTGCAAAGTAGGAACTGAAACCATCTGCTATAAGTGAAAGTGTCACTGATAGCTTGTTGGCCTAAGGAACAGCAAAGCTTTGGGACATTCATTAGGAAGGAATATATTCTTCTCTACTCTCTATTTGGGGGATGTACTAATGATGAATAAATGACTTCCAAAGAGGATTTCCAACCTAGTTGCAATTAGATTTTGAACATGATGCCAGCCATAGAGATGGAGATATTTGGAGAAGGCATGAGTTTAAAAAAAAAGAAGAATTTATTCCATTTTCAGCATATGAAATTTGAGATGTTGACAAGAAATGAAAGAAATGTTGAATGAGCAGTGAATAAGTTGGTAATGGAGTTTAGAAGGGAGACCGGAGATCATAGTATATGGATATATGTGTGGGAATATTTAAATTATAACAATAATAGTAACTAATATTTATATAGCATTTACTATGGGCCAGGCACTTTATAAATATTATCTTGTTTGATCCCCACAACAACCCTGTGGAGTAAGTGTTATTATTATCCCATTTTACATTTGAAGAAACTGAGGCAACTTGCCCAGGATCACACAGCTAATAAGTGTCTGAATCCAGATTTGAACTCTAACCTTCCTGACTCTGGCTCTAGAGCTCTATCCACTGCAAAGAAAATGAGACTAGTTATGAAAGTTAAAGGAAGAAAGTACCAAAAAATACAGGGTGGTCAAACAATCAACAAATATTTGTTAAACACACAAAAAATTGGTATTTCCCAGCCAGCAATAACACTGTATTCCTCAGATGGTGGTATTCAATTGGACATTCATCTGAAAATGTCAGTAGATTGTTATCCATCTGTATACATGGAACTTAATCACAACAGCCTGCATTCAAGGGAAGAATACAATTTGTGGAAAGAACAGTCAATCTGACTCTACTAGGAGGTTGCCTGCAGGCAAATGAAATGGGCTTTGGATGGTCTTCTGGTTCCTAGTACTAGATCCATTAACCAAAAGCACTTGCTGAAATTCATAAAGCTGGCATTGGTGTGTTGTAAGGCAGTTGCCCAAATCCTTGGTCACTTCCTCCCATTTTTTCTCAGAAATTTCCAAATGACATGAGGAAGCTACTTTGACCCCTTTTCACCTTTCATTTCTGATTCTTGTTCATATGTACTCATGGAGTCCCATCTCATTCTGGACCGCCAAGTAGCTACTTAAGGTCAGACACTTTTCCAAATCTACTCCGTGTGAGCTACTAAATACCAGTCAACCACAAGACACCCTTAGTTTGTGACTTATTTTAATAAGATATCATAATAATAAGTTAGCATTTGTATTGCATTTTAAGGTTCACAAAGCACTTTATAAAATTTATTTATTTGATTCTCACAGCAACCCTGTGGAACAGATGCTGTTATTATTTCGATATTACAAGTGAGTAAACTGAAGCTAATAGAGGTTATGACTTGCCCAGGGTCAAGGCAGTAAGAAGTTGAGTCCAGATTTGAATTTTTTTTGTTTTGTTTTGGTTTTTTTGTTTTTGTTTTTTTGTTTATTTTTTATTTTTTTATTAAAGCTTTTTATTTGTATAACATATGTATGGGTAGTTCCCCAGCATTGATCTTTACAAAGCTTTCCATTACAAATTTTACCCCCAGTCCCTTCCCCTCCCCTAGATGGCAGGAAGTCCACTACATGTTAATAATGTTGAAATACTTGACAAGTTATGCAAGAAAAATCCTATCTACAAGAAAAAAAAGAAAATCAGAGAAAGGAAACAATGCAAGCAAACCTCAATAGAGCATGAAAATGTTACGTTGTGGTCCATATTTCATATCCCTCTCTCTGCGTGTATATGGTTTTCTTCAGTGAACAATTGGAACTGGTTTGAGACAATTCTTTGTTGCAGAGAGCCATGTCCATCAGAATTGATCATCATGTAATATTGTTGTTGCCGTGTATAATGATCTTCTGATTCTGCTTGTTTCACTCAGCATCAGTTCATGCAAGTCTCTCCAGGCCTCTCTGAAATCGTCCTGCTGGTCGTTTCTTACAGAGCAATAATATTCCATAACATTCATATACCATAATTTATTCAGCCACTCTCCAATTGATGGGCATCCCTTCAGTTTCCAGTTTCTAGCCACTACAAAAAGGGCTGCCACAAACATTCTTGCACATGTGGGGCCCTTTCCCTCCTCTAAGATCTCTTTGGGATATAAGCCCAATAGGAACACTGCTGGGTCAAAGGGTATGCATACTTTGATAACTTTTTGAGCATAGCTCCAAATTGCTCTCCAGAATGGCTGGATCCGTTCACAGCTCCACCAACAATGTATCAGTGTCCCAGTTTTCCCACATCCCCTCCAACATTCATCGTTATCTTTTCCTGTCATTTTAGCCAATCTGACAGGTGTGTAGTGGTACCTCAGAAATGTCTTAATTTGCATTTCTCTGAACAATAGTGATTTGAAGCAACTTTCCATATGACTAGAGATGGTTTTAATTTCATCATCTGAAAATTGTCTGTTCATATCCCTTGACCACTTATCTATTGAAGAGTGGCTTGAATTCTTAAATATATGAGACAATTCTCTATATATTTTAGAAATGAGGCCTTTATCAGAACCATTAAATGTAAAGATGATTTCCCAATTTGATGCTTCCCTCCTAATCTTGTCTGCATTTGTTTTGTTTGTACAGAAACTTTTTAACTTAATATAATCAAAATTATCCATCTGGTGTTCAATTAGGAGTTCCAGGTCTTCTTTGGACATAAATTTATTCCAGCTCCACAGGTCTGAGAGATAAACTATATTACATTCCTCTAACTTGCTTACAAAGTCCCTCTTTATATCTAGATCATGAACCCATTTAGATCTTATCTTGGTATGTGGTGTTAGGTATGGGTCAAGCCCTAATTTCTTCCACACTAGTTTCCAATTTTCCCAGCAGTTTTTGCCGAATAGTGAGTACTTATCCCAAAAGCTCGGGTCTTTGGATTTATCGAACACTAGATTGTTAAGGTTATTGTGTAGATTGTCCTGATAACCTATCCTGTGCCACTGATCGACTGCTCTATTTCTTAGCCAGTACCAAACGGTTTTGATGACCGCTGCTTTATAATATAGTTTTAGATCTGGTATAGCAAGGTCACCTTCATCTGCTTTTTTTTTTCATTAATCCCCTTGAAATCCTTGACCTTTTGTTCTTCCAAATGAACTTTGCTACTATTTTTTCTAGATCTGTAAAATAATTTCTTGGGAGTTTGATTGGTATGGCACTAAATAAGTAGATTAGTTTGGGGAGTATTGTCATTTTTATTATGTTCGCTTCCAGATTTGAATTTTAAGTTTTTCTGATTCTGGGAACTTATTCTCCAGGTGCTTATTCTCCTCCTCATAAACCTTGAACTTGCTCTCCAAAAAATACATGTGTATATTGGTAATCTATACATGGAGAATGTATGGAAACCATGCATGAAAGGATGTACACCCAGGGAGCATATGTGACTGGGGCACAGACAAAAAGAAGGACTTCATGTCTCTGACACTGAAATAATACCAGTGTCACCATGTTTCCTTCGTGCTCTGTATTCAGAGTTGCTTTCCATTGGCCCAAGTAGCCATCCACTCACCAACGGCTAATTTCGGGATAAGTTAATGACCTCTGACATCCACCATTGATGATCTCATGCTTGTTAAATGAAGGTGTATCCTTAATGTGTCTTTCCAGGAATCTGGAATGATTCCAGCACATGAATAAGGAATCACTTTTCGGGTGCCCTCAATCAATTAATTTGTTTGCACAAAAAAGTCTGTGTTGATTGTCATCTCTTTCACCTTCCTCTAAATCTCTTGCTCCCTATCTCAAAATCTATTACTTCCTTCTTTTTTTATTAATGCTTTTTATTTTCAAAACATATGCATGGATAATTTTTCATCATTGACCTTTGCAAAACCTTTTTTTCCAAATTTTCCCCTCCTTCCCCACACCCTGTT
>JAJPUD010007818.1:61287-74694 GCA_023553655.1 Myrmecobius fasciatus | reverse complement strand
TCTCCAAAAAATACATGTGTATATTGGTAATCTATACATGGAGAATGTATGGAAACCATGCATGAAAGGATGTACACCCAGGGAGCATATGTGACTGGGGCACAGACAAAAAGAAGGACTTCATGTCTCTGACACTGAAATAATACCAGTGTCACCATGTTTCCTTCGTGCTCTGTATTCAGAGTTGCTTTCCATTGGCCCAAGTAGCCATCCACTCACCAACGGCTAATTTCGGGATAAGTTAATGACCTCTGACATCCACCATTGATGCTGTAATTACAGCATTACATGTGATCTCATGCTTGTTAAATGAAGGTGTATCCTTAATGTGTCTTTCCAGGAATCTGGAATGATTCCAGCACATGAATAAGGAATCACTTTTCGGGTGCCCTCAATCAATTAATTTGTTTGCACAAAAAAGTCTGTGTTGATTGTCATCTCTTTCACCTTCCTCTAAATCTCTTGCTCCCTATCTCAAAATCTATTACTTCCTTCTTTTTTTATTAATGCTTTTTATTTTCAAAACATATGCATGGATAATTTTTCATCATTGACCTTTGCAAAACCTTTTTTTCCAAATTTTCCCCTCCTTCCCCACACCCTGTTTCGCAGATGGCAGGTAATCTAATGTAGGTTAAACATGTTAAAATAAATGTTATGTCCAATATATGTACACATATTTATACAATTATCTTGCTGCACAAGAAAAATCAGATCAAAAAGGGAAAAAATGGAAAGAAAACAAAATGCAAGCAAACAATCACAAAAAGAGTGAGAATGCTATGTTGTAATCCACACTCAGTTCCCCCAGTCATCTCTCTGGGTGTAGATGGCTCTCTTAATCACAAGATCATTGGAACTGGCCTCAATCAGCTCATTGTTGGAAAGAGTCACATCCATCAGAATTGATCTTCGTATAATCTTGTTGTTGCTGTGTATAAAGATCTCCTGGTTCTGCTCATTTCACTCAGCATCAGTTCATGCAAGTCTCTCCAGGTCTCTCTAAAATTATCCTCCCAATCATTTCTTATAGAACAATAATATTCCATGACATTCATATACCATAGTTTATTCAGCCATTCTCCAACTGATAGGCATTCATTCAGTTTCCAGTTTCTAGCCACTACAAAAAGGGCTGCCACAAACATTCTTGTACATGTGGGATCCCTTTCTTCCTTTAAGATGTCTTTGGGACATAATTCCCATAGAAACACTGCTGGGTCAAAGGGTATGCACAGTTTGATAACTTTTTGAGCATAGCTCCAAATTGCTCTCCAGAATGTCTGGATCCGTTCACAGTTCCACCAACAATGTGTCAGTGTCCCAGTTTTCCCACATCCCCTCCAACATTCATCATTATCTTTTCCTGTCATCTTAGTCAATCTGAGAGGTATGTAGTGGTATCTTAATTTGCATTTCTCTGATCAATAGTGATTTAGAGCACATTTTCATATGACTAAAAATGGTTTTAATTTCATCTGAAAATTGTCTTTTTATATCCTTTGATCATTTATCAATTAGAGAATGGCTTGAATTCTTATACATTTGAATCAATTCTCTATATATTTAGAAATGAGGTCTTTATCAGAACCCTTAAATGTAAAAATATTCTCCCAGTTCATTGCTTCCCTTCTAATATTGTCTGCATTAGTTTTGTTTGTACAAAAACTTTTTAACTTGGGGCAGCTAGATGGTGCAGTGGATAGAGCACCAGCCCTGAAGTCAGGAAGACCTGAGTTCATATCTGGCCTCAGACACTTAACACATCCTACCTGTGTGATCTTAGGCAAGTCACTTAACCCCAACTGCCTCAGGGGAAAAAAAAACTTTTTAACTTAATATAATCAAATCAATAACAAGTTCCATTTCTTCTTTAGTCACAAACTCCTTCCTTCCTTCTCAGATCTGAGAGGTAAACTATCCTATGTTCTTCTAATTTGCTTATAATATCACTCTTTATGTCTAAATCATGTAGCCATTTGGACCTTATCTTGGTATATGGTGTTAGGTGTGGATCAATGCCTAATTTTTGCCATGCTAATTTCAATTTTTTCCAGCAGTTTTTGTGAAATAATGAGTTCTTATCCCAAAAGCTGGGATCTTTGGGTTTGTCAAACATTAGGTTGCTATAGTTATTAACTATTTTGTCCTGTGAACTTAACCTATTCCACTGATCGACTACTCTATTTCTTTGGCAGTACCGAATGGTTTTGATGACTGCTGCTTTATAATATAGTTTTAGGTCTGGCACAACTAGGCCACCTTCATTTGCATTTTTTCATTAATTTCCTTGAAATTCTTGACCTTTTGTTCTTTTAGATGAACTTTGTTATTATTTTTCCTAGATCTATAAAATAATTTCTTGGGAGTTTGATTGGTATGGCACTAAATAAGTAGATTAATTTAGGTAGTATTGTCATTTTTATTATATTCGCTCAGCCTACCCATGAGCACTTGATATTTTTCCAATTAATTAGATCTAAATTTATTTGTGTGGAAAGTGTTTTGTAGTTGTGTTCATATAGCTCCTGACTGCCTTGGCAGGTAGATTCCTAGATGTTTTATATTATTAACAGTTATTTTAAATGGAATTTCTCTTTATATCTCTTGCTGTTGAACTTTGTTGGTAATATATAAAAAGGCTGGTGATTTATGTGGATTTATTTTGTATCTTGCAACTTTGCTGAAGTTGTGAATTGTTTCTAATAGTTTTTTAATTCATTCTCTAGGATTCTCTAAGAATATAATCATATCATCTGCAAAGAATGACAATTTAGTTTCCTCCTTACCTATTCTAATTCCTTTAATCTCTTTTTTCTTCTCTTATTGCCAAAGCTAACATTTCTAATACAATATGGAACAGTGATGGTGAGAGTAGGCAACCTTGTTTCACTCCCTGATCTTATTGGGAGTGGTTCTAATTTGTCCCCATTACATATGATGTTTGCTGATGGTTTTAAATAGATGCAAGTGATCATTTTAAGGAAAAGTCCCTATCCCTATACTCTCTAGTGTTTTTAATAGGAATGGGTGTTGGATTTTATCAAATGCTTTTTCTGCATCTATTGAGATAATCATATGGTTTTTGTTAGTTTGGTGGCTTCCTTCTTAAGATCCTCAAATTTTGTAAATTTAGGATGTAAGCTTACAGGAAATGCAAGCTTAGGATTTCCAACAGACTCTCCAAAAGTCTCAGAACATTTGGTACTTTCCCTACCTAATACAGTGCCTGGCACATGGTGAACAACAAAAGCATTTTGAATAAGTGAACAACTAAATCCACAACTTAGGAAATAGTGGCTCTCATTAGTGTCCTAATTAGGAGTCTTCAAGTAAAGGTTAAGTAGTTAACTTGTCCAATATTTTATAAAAGGCACACTTATTTAAGTTGAGTTGCAATTTTATGGCCTCTAAAGAAGATAGGGCAGAGAAAAGGTAGATCCCTCCAAAGAAGAGGGAATGCATGTGGAACAGATGGATTTATTTCAGGGAAAGCTACACCCCAAAACATAGAGGCTTTTTTGGATCATGAAAACGGAACTGAAATAATTGCTGTAGGTCTGTCTTCTCTCCATCATTCATTTTCAGTGCCCTGTCCACAAAAAGCAGTGTTCTTTTCCATCTTTAATTTTCCTTTTTTGCTAAGAGGCAGCATATAAAGGAAATAGTAGGTAGAGTTCTGACCATGGAGTCAGGAAGATCTGAGTTCAAATGTACCCTCAGATATTTCCTAGATGTTTGACCCTTGGCAAGTCACTTAACTTCTATCTGACTCTCTCAGTTTCCTCATCTGTAAATAAGCACAGTAATAGTACCTGTCTATAACCTGGGTTATTGGGAGGGTCAAATGAATCAATATTTGTAGAGTGCCTAGCACATAATAGCTCTTAACAAATGTTAGTTTCTTTCCTAAGACCCAACTTTTGAAAAAATCCTTTTTTGTTGTCCTTAATATTTCTGTCCAGCCATGACTCATTCTGAGCTTTAGCACTCTTGATAGTATTCCTGCAAGACTACACCGTGTAATTATATAGATCATTGTTCACTTTCCCTTTTATCCATTGACAGCACCTGTCTAAAAAATCTAAGTTGATCAATGAATTCTCTACTCATTCACATCCACTTCACTGAGGTTATGTCCTTTGGAGTCTTCAGAGCTTCATTCTTAAGAACCTTCTGGGATGCTGCATGCATAAGTTCAGGAGTGTGGAGAAGAAGGGGAGAAAGTGGGGAGAGGGGTACGGAGTCACGGGTGGGAGCAAAGCTTTGGAGAGTCTCCAAATGAGAGAGTGCCATGGCTGAAATCGTTGGAATTTGAAAGAGTTTAATATGACAAAGAAAGTCCCATCCTAATGTACCCAGCACCTACCTCTCCTTAAATCTATCCAAGGAGAAACAAGTGACAAGGCAACCCCAATCTGCTTTTAGGACATTCCACATGTTGGGACCTTCCTCCTGACGTCCAGCCCAAGGTGGCCTTTGGCGACTTAAGTCGTGACTCCTGCTTTTACCTTCTGGTCAGTAATAATTTACCTCCTACATAGGAGCCCTCCTAATACTCAAACTCAGTCATCATGTTCCCCCATGAGCTTTCTCTTCTCCCAGATGAACATTTCCCACTCATTCAACCAATCCCCAGATGACATGAATTCAAGGCTTTCATTCCCTGACTGTGCTCCTCTGGATATGCTCTGGCTTATCGTCTTTCATAAACTGTGGTACCCTGAACTGAACATTGTATTGATGAAATCAGATCAAAGGAAAACTGGACATTACTAGCCTCCTAATGTATTTCAAGGTTATGTTAGGATTTGGGGAATTTGTTTTGTTTTGTTTTGGGGTTTTTTGCTTATCATAATTTACTGTTGATTCCTATTATGTTGTAATCCTCTAAAACTTCCAGATTTTTTTCCAGAAAATTGCTGTCTATCCATGTCATTTTTAAAATCAAAGCAAAAGAATTTACATTTGGAGCACCTAGCTGACGCAGTGAATAGAGCACAGTCCTGATGTCAGGAGGACCTGAGTTCAAATGTGACCTCAGACACTTAATACTTCCTAGCTGTGTGACCCTGGGCAAGTCACTTAACCCCAATTACCTCAGCAAAAAAAAAAATTACATTTAACACTATAATGTTTTATATTCTTAGATTCAGTCCAATATCTTTAACTGGTCAGGAGCCTTTTGGATCCTGTCATCCATTATATCGTTTATGCCTTCCAATTTGAGTCATTTGAGATAACTTGATATGTATGCCATCCAATCTTTATCCAAATTATTGATAAACATGTTAAATATTTGATTTATTTTATTAATAAATAATTTTGATAAATCATAAAAATTTTATTTATAATTGATTTTTATTATTTCTATTTTATAAAAATTAATGATAAATAAATTTAATAATTCATAAAATTAGCAAATTGCTGATAATAAATTAGTAAATAAAAGATTTGGTTTATTTTTATATAGAATAGGGGCAAACACTGATTCTTGGGATATTCCACTGGGCACCTCCTACCAAGTTCCTCCTAATGTGTATTCTTTGAATGCAACCATACAATAGCAATTATAAAACATTGCCCCCCTCATAAAGCTGAGATGCACTCTCCCACAGGTACCCACAGCACATGTGGATACAAATTAAGGATGCATTTGCAATAGGACACATCCATGAGGAATATGTGTACCTGGAACAACTCATTCAAATGGACCAACTGTGCCAACTGATCATTGACAGGGGCTGGCAGGCTTTGCTATTTAAAAGCCTCCAGAAGCATGGACAATTCTCACCTGTCCAACGGCTTTATTCACTCACACCTCATAAAAGAAGGACATTGTCCCCCTCTTCTAGTTAATTTAATAGCTTGTGATTACATTCTGGGTTTCCTAGCCTAGGAGGAAACCAAGAACCAACCTCCCTCCCTATTTTCTTACCATCTGTTGTTGAGTGCACTCCATCGCTGTCAAGCATTCTCTCATCCCTTTATTTTAAGCCAAAGCCCAGAATTTCAAATCTGGTTTTCCAGGTAATTACTTCCCAGAAATTTTCTCTTTTGAATCCCTTATAACAAGGAAAACATAACTTGTATCCTCCTAGTGATCAGTTTCCTGTTGAAGACTTCTCTATCTGTAGACATAATTTTTAAGTTCCTTCCAAAAGTGTCATTTGTGGCCCCTGAAAACCACCAGAAGAGGGCAGTAGTAATATGTTTTTACAAGTATCAAGTATAATGTCAGCTTCCTTTTCTAGGAAAACAGTAGACTTTGTTAGTGTTGTCTACTATTATTTTTATTATCACAATTATTATATAATAATACTAGACCAGGGAGACAAATAGCCATTTTAGCTCCATTGGTTTGGAGTTTGAAGCTACAAATCACCCTCCTTCACTTCTTTTCTCCTCTGATAACTTTGGGGGTTCTATTATTTCATTTTTAGGGGACAAACAACTGGTTCTTTCTAATGACAGCCCATTTCTTCCTTTTCAGAGAGCTGCTCAAATTAATTTATTAGCTCCAAACATAGCTTTTGTTAAAGCGTTAATATTTTACTTTTAACCCTTGGAGAGAAGAAAAGCAAAGCAGATTTTACATATTTATTCTAAATTTTGCTTCTTGGGAGAAAAAATATACACTTGGATAACCACAAAACCCATGTCATTCCAGAAGCAATAGTCACAAATTTGTTTGATCAGTGAACTTTCAAACTCTGGGTAATAGAGAACTGACCCATGAGAGCGCAGTCCTTACAAAAAGGCATAAACTGATGCGATCCCCAACATTGACTTGGGAGCATTTTATAACAGTTACTGCTCCCTTACCATGGGGCAAGGAAAGGCATTTTGATTAACTTCTGAGCAAGAACTAACCATGGTGAGAACTTCTCAGGGCAGAGCCAATATGGTGGAATAAAGAAAGTGGCTGACCTTTCCTAACATTCCCCTCCAAACAACATTAAGATAAGGCCTCGAACTGAAAAGCATCATCGACAATAAAAGATTAGGATGAGACCATCCTCCAGACTGAGACAACTTAAAGAGGCTGGATGGTGGGTCTTTAAATCTGGAGCTCAAGGGGCAGCTAGATGGCACAGTGGATAGAGTACCGGCCCTGAAGTCAGAAGGACTGGAGCTTAAATCCAGCCTCAACAACTTAATACTTCCTAACAGTGTGAGCCTCAGGAAAAAAAAAGAAAGAAAAAAAGATATTTTAGATAGATAAAACATGAATAAATAAATAAATAAAATGTAAAATAAAAAATTGAAGCTCAAGAGGTCAAAACATCAGTTGTAGGTCTTGAAGCTGGCAACAGCAGAAGCAGCAGTTTTAGTAGCTCTCAAGGCAGACAGTAAAGGGATTTGGCAACTGGTCATAAAGGGTCAGTTAGATGGTGCAGTGGAAAGAGTGTGGGCTTGGAGTCAGGAAGGCTCATCTTCCCGAGTTCAAATTTCACCTCAGAAACTTAACTGTGTGACGCTAGGTAAGTCATTTCACTCTGTTTACCTCAGTTTCCTCATCTGTAAAATGACCTGGAGAAAGAAATGGAAAACTACTTCAGAATCTGTGCCAAAAAAAACCCAAGTGAAGTCACAAAAAGTTGGACATCGCTAAAAAAAAATAACTGAATTGAAAACAGAAAGAGACTTCAAGAGCCCCTGTGGTAACATCGGACACAAGGCAGGACCCTATTTGTCAACTCCCATGGTTATACCATGCTTTTTCTGAGTCACAGGGTCAGGACAGAAAGAAATACTTGCTCTTCCGAAGGAGGAAGGGACCTATTGAAAGAAAGTACTTGGATCACACCACCTTAGAAGTACCAAGAATTTCCAAACTCCCAGAATTAGCTCAAAAAACAGTAGAATGCAAAAGCTTGGGACAGTGTTCTCTCACCTTCACCCCTGGAACAGAGCCCAACTTCAACATAAAGTTCAAAGTCAAGAAAAATGAGCAAACACCAAAAAGTGTCATGACTATAAAAAACTATTATGGTGACAGGAAAGATCAAGATACATGGATGGAGACAGAGGGAAGGAGGAAGAGACAGAGAGCATAGATAGATACGTATATGGAAAATACTCTGAAAACTTCAAAACTTCATAAAATGTCTGTTATAACAATAAAACGATTCCCATGTTTTGAAAGTGATTTAATGTTTATGAAACACTTTCCTGGCAGCTCTCTGTAATATTAGTCTTCCCATTGAACAGATGAGCTGTCAAAGAAATGAAATAATGTGACCAAGGTTACCTTGTGTCAGCCCCAATTAATGTAATCAAAGACACTTCAAACACCTGAGTAGCCTCAACAATCGCTGATGGTAGAATCTGCATCAAGAGCTGAGAAACAACAGAACACAAACTGAACCCACTAAAGGAAAAACAGCTTTTCCCTCCTTCAGAGGAGGGAAAGAAAAGTATCAGCTATAGATACCATAAAGCATTGATCCTCAAAGCCCAGCAAAGAGTTACCTGCAAGGAGAACAAGAGAACTACTCCATGAAGGGAGAAAAGACTTCCAGTAACCAGAAACTGGATATTTACCCTTTAACCAATATACTCTTTAACCCTTCAGCCTACTCTCCAGAGAGAATTTGTGTGAGCAAGGGGAAGATACAGTCTCACTTTGGGGGAATTTGTCTCCAACAACTGTCCCTATTATACCTAGTTAGTGAATACCCATTCTAAAATCTAATTAATTCAGACTCATAATCATTAGGAAGGACACTGGTAGGGGCTCATGAACAGCAGCATAAGACATCACTGTTCCTTAAGATTATATCTAGAACTTTAAGGGAGAAAACTAAGTAACACTATGAATAAGAAGACAGAGAGACTGAATACTGCCATCACAAGTAGTCAGATAAAAGAAAACACAAGGGTGGGCAGAATCCCTTTGGAATCAGCAGTTTTGTTTTTTATCTCAGTCATTCTGGCTATTTCTGTTTATATGCTCCCACTCTTCCCTTTGGAGAAAGAATTTTGCCTAATATTACATCAGACTCTCTGAGCCTCAATTTCCTGATCCATAAAATGGGAGGAAGTTA
Source organism: Myrmecobius fasciatus (assembly GCA_023553655.1). Classification (NCBI taxonomy): domain Eukaryota; kingdom Metazoa; phylum Chordata; class Mammalia; order Dasyuromorphia; family Myrmecobiidae; genus Myrmecobius; species Myrmecobius fasciatus. The sequence continues at coordinate 65,644 of JAJPUD010007818.1, read as the reverse complement.
TATTCATGTGCCTATTTCACAAGATAATTGAAAAAAAGATTGCTTTAGAACCCTTGAAAAACCATATTCTTCCCACTGAAATTACTTACTCCAAAGTTACCATTAACTCTTGAAAGCTCAGTGCCCTTTTCTCAAACCTCATCCTTCTCTGCTTCTCTGAAGCATTCAGCTCAGGGGATAACTCGCCCCTTTCCTAGAAACTCTGTCTTCCTTGGTTTCCTTGATACTGCTCCTTAACAGTTCTCCTTCTACCTATCTGGGTCCTGCACCTCACTGTGGTTGGCCCCAAGACTAGGTCCTGAACCCCCTTCTTTTCCCTCTACATATACCTAGGTGATTTCATAATCACAATGGGTTCAGTTAGCGTTGCTTGTCCAAATCTCCATGTGGACCCTCTTTCCAAGCTTCCTTTCTTGCATCCCCAAATGTCTCTTAGACATTGCCAAATGGAGGTCCCAAAAGCATCTCAGTCTTAACTTGTCCAAAACAGAATTTATTTTTTTTGCCAAAACACAATAAACAAATTCCTTTCTTCTTCTTAAGCTCCTGTTTCTGTCCAGAATATACAAGTACCCTTCCAGTTCTCCAGTTGGCAACTACAAAGTCATCATTTCCTGTCTCCTCTTGGTCCCTCGTGGTACCCAGTCATGCTCCAAGTCTTGCCAATTTTGCTTTCACATTTCTTCCATCCCCAGGCTTCTCTTTACTTCCATAGCCAAAGCCATAGCTCAGTCTTTCATCATCTCTTATATGGAATATTGCAAGTTTCCTAATTAGTCCCCCTGCTTCCAGTGTCCGATCCCAAGCCACTAAAGTGATGTTCCTCAAACAGAGAGATGACCCTGATCAAAAACTTCCAGTGGATCCATCAATAAAGTAAAAACTCTCCTATTTGATGTTTGAATTTTTTCATTCTTTGATTCTCCCATAATTCTGTTAAGTTTATTACAGATTACTTCTTCACACAGGGCAGCTGAGTGACTAGTGGATAAAGTGCCGGGCTTGGGGTTAGAAAGTCCTGAGATCAAATCTAATTCCAGACACTTACTAGCTATGGGACTCTGAACATTTCACTTAACCTTGTTTGCCTCAATTTCCTCATCTGTAAAATGAGGAGACTCATTCCTGGAGAAGGAAGTGGCAAACCATTCCAGTATCTCTGGGAAGAGTCAAATAGGACTGAGCTACCACCTTCCATGATCCCTCTATTAGTCTTTTCACTAATAAATTTCATGGCTTTTTCTTAGACCTTTTTTAACTTGTCTACTCTGCATTTTTTTTGTATTGCTGGTCACTCTCTTCTCCTGAACACTTTTCTGCTCCTTTTTTTTTTTGACACTGATTCTCCCAGATCTGAACTCTTTAAGATGAGTCTTCCTGACTCTAAGCCAGTGCTATAGCACCAAACCACCTAGCTGTCCATTAATGGAAAAACAGGGACACTGATATACCATTGATGGGACTATGAATTGGTCCAGTTATTCTAGAAAGCAATTTGAAATTGTTCAAAGTGAATAAAAACTCCATTTAACCCTTTAACCCAGTGATTCCACAGCCAGGCATTTACCTCCAAGAAACCAATGATAAAAAGTGGAAAGGCACCTAGAAAGCCAAGTGCTTAAAGTAGTATTTTTGTAATAGCAAAGAAATCTTTAAAAAGTAAATGTTCAACAATTTGGAGAATTGCTCAACAAATAGTGGTATATAAGTTTAATACATATTATAATAAGTGATAATATAATAATTATATAATATAATAATGAATAATATAATATAATATAAACATTGTGAATGGGAGGATTTGTATGAACTAATGCAAAGTAAAGAAAAGCAGGAAGGCAATACACATGATAACTGGAAAAATATCATTGAAAGAACAATCAAAAGTGAATTCTGCTAAATTATGCCTAAGCTTATCACTTCCAAAAAAGATATGAGAAGGCATCTATCTTCCTATTTCCTTGCAAAGATGGGAAACTCTGTATGTAGAACATTTTAGACATGTTTGATTCTAAGGTTAATTTTGCTAAACTGACTTTTCCCCTTTTTTATTCTTTTTAATGAAGATTATTTTCTGGGGGGGAGAAGGGAAAGGGGTATATTGGGAAATGAAAATGATATAAAATCAAAAGTTTTTTTTACAGAGATCACTGCCAACCTCAAATAAAGCAATTTTCTGGTGAGAGATGGGGCAGGAAGTGAAATTTCAAGCAATAGAGAAGTTAGTGGTTGATGAGGGAACTAAGACCACCTGAAACTTATTCTAGGAGTTTGACAGTAAAAGGAAAAAGAGATAGAAGAAGATGGTTTGAAGAGTCCAGGGAAAAGCTGAGTAGACTTGAGGGTGTTTGTAGGCAATGCAAACAGAGATAAGGCGATACAGAGAATGAAAGAGGAAATATTTGATAGGGCAAATTCCTTAGAAGAGATAAGAGAAAAGGGAACCAACAAATAGAGCAAATAGTCATTGGTGAAGCCAGTTGAAACAAGAGAGGAAATGGATGCTGGGAAATTGAGATTTTAGACCTTCTATGAGTAGCCGGGTCAGCCACTAGAGAGTGCTCCTAACATTTTTACTTCTAATTCCATCCAGTAAATGGACTGGGAGTTACCATGTTAGTGAATGGTCCCTCTAGAGCATATAAAGCTTGGGAGATAATAATCTCATGGAAATAATGGCATAAGGCATTTTGATAAATTATTACTTAATTGGGAATATCCATGCCCTGGATGGAGAACTTTATAGGGATTAAAAGGAAGATTAGTAGCTCAGGACTGAGAGCATCCCTTGTCCCTTACTTAGAGACTGCTCTCCAAGAAGCTGATCCAGCCCCATCCTGAAAGCTTCAAATGCAAGTTTTCTCCTTTATTTACCTGCTTTTCTGGCTTTATGTGGTCCAGAGAAAATGCACATATCTTCCAACCCTAGAGCAGCATGTAAGTGGCGGTCGTGGCTTCCCATATCCAGTCTTGCCAGATGTTTTGAAATAGTGCTGACTGTTTTCTTTCTGATCTGATCTGATATTTACTGGATGACCACAAGACCACAGATAAATGGTCATATTTACACACATCCTCTGTGGTTAGAGTATTTTTAGCCAAGCCAAAGTACCAACTTCCACTTTTTCCCCCCACTAAACTTAGAGGGTTTAAAAGCCTAAAGTTTGCATCTGACACTGTGAAAGTCAAGACCATGGATCCTGAGAACATCTACATGAACTTTCATATGAGAATACCACCTTCTAAGTCACTGAGTGAGTAGGGGAGCCTCTGAACCCTTTTTTCCTTCTCTTTGCTTTAATTTGTGGGCAAACCTTGAGTCTCATTTTACTATTTGGACTAAAATTCCATCTCTCAAGCTCTCACCCAAGGCTCTTCGAGCCCAAAGGTCCTATAGGAAAAGAAAAGGAACAAATGCTGATGTTTTTACTTTCCCGTCTATCCCTAGTGCTTGATGTAGGGATTGTATCCAGTGGTCCTGGATAAATGGTGATTAATAAACAAGCTGGGGAGAAATACTCAGAGAAATTCCAGGATAAATGGAATCTGGACTTAAAGTGACATTAAGTAAAAATTAATTTTGTCTCCTTATCTCCAGCATCTAGCACACTACCTTATATATATAACAAGCATTTACTAAATGCTAGTCACCTTAAGGAGAAATCAAAAAATAAACATTAGGTTATAGAATGAAAGAAATGGAGAAGGAAATAAACATTTATATAGCATCTTCTATGTACCAAGCACTGTGCTAAGAGTTTTTCTAAAATTATTATCTCATTTGATCCTGATAACAACCTTGCAAGGTTGATACGGTTATTCTACTCATTTTACAGTTGAGGAAACTGAGGCAAACAGAGGTTAATTGACTTGTATGGTGTCACACAACTAAGAAATACCTGAGGCTATCTCTTCTCATGTTTCCTTCTTTACCTATTTATTTATTGTATCAGTTAGTGAATCAAGTGAACAGAATTGGACTATTAGAATGATGTGGGTTCAAATCTACCCCATTGTGTAATGTTTGTAGTAATGACTTTATTGATCATCATGATCAAATGAAATTATATGCTATAAGAACTATTTAAATGATAGCTGTTAGCATCCCTATCTCATAGAAGCCCAGGGTTTAGAGTTTGAAGGAAGCCTAAAGATTGCCCCCCACCTCTTGCTTTATTTTTTAGGTTTTTTTTTTATTTTTCAAAAATCAGGTGTTTTAAAATTAATTTATTTTCTCCATTAAGCAATTTTAAGAAGATTTAATTTTCCCCTAATTACACGTAAAAACATTTTTTAACATTTGTGGAAAGGAAAGAAAAAAAGAATGAAGGGAGGAAAGAAGGAAGGAAGGAAGGAA
>JAJPUD010007818.1:50799-61277 GCA_023553655.1 Myrmecobius fasciatus | reverse complement strand
GAAGGAAGGAAGGAAGGAAGGAAGGAAGGAAGGAAGGAAGGAAGGAAAGAGGGAGGGAAGAAGGAAGGAAGGAGGGAATATCTTTAAGAGAAAATAGTATGCTTCAGTCTGCATTTATACATCAATTCTTTCTCTAGTAAACTTTTTTTCAAAAATTCCTCATTTTAGAGGAATTCCATACATTTATATCATGTATCTATATGATCTGATAATACAAATTCCCACACTGATCTTATCTAAAAATGTATATTTCTTTCTGAATTTTAAATCCATCATCTCTTTGTCAGGAAGTGAGTAACACTTTTAATTTACTTTTAATCGTTCAGACTTGCGATTTATCATTGAATCAATCAGCGTTCTAAAATCCTTCAAAGTTGTTTTTCTTTATAAGTTTGTTATTACTGTATATCCTGTGCTCCTGATTCTTCTCATTCACACTGAATCAATTCAAAAAGGCCTTCCTAGCATCCACTGAAACTGTCCATTGCATTACTCTATGTGTTCTATGTGCCCAGAAGTTCTAAACCTTTTTTGTGTAAAAAAGTTTTGTGACTCCTTTGGCAGCCTATGGACTCTTCTCAGAATCATGTCTTCTTGATTATATTTATAATTAAAGGAAATGCTTAATGGCTAAAATAATTTTTCTGAATCAAATTCAAAGACTCTCTGAAACCTTATCTGCTCCATAGAGCAGTTAGCTTAAGAGCTTCCTGCTCTAGTCCCAAACCTTCATTTTAAAGATAGAAACCTAAGGATGTGAAATGCCTTGTCCCAATATTTCTCAGGTAACAAATAGTGTGGCTAGAATTCAGACCCTGAATCCACTGGCATTTAAATCCTGGGTTCTTTCTAACTTGGTCCCTTCCCTTCCTCCTCCTCCTCCTCCTCCTCAATGGACACAAGAGCTTTGCTTTCACCCAAACTGCCTTAAATTTACACTGGCTTTCTCCTGTTTACTCACTCACTAACACAAATTTCATGTATATTATACATTCTTAATAAACACTGCATCAGAGTCCCAAATTTTCCACATTCCCTTCAGCATTTATTTTCCTTTTCAGTCATAGTAACCAATCTAATCTGTGAGATTAACTTCAGAATTAATTTGCATTACTCTAATTAATAGTGATTTAGAACATTTTTTCATATGACTATAGATAGCTTTGATTTCTCCATTTAAAAACAATCTATTCAAATCCTTTGAACACTTACCAATTGAGGAATGTCTTATTCTTTTTTTTTTTTTTGCTTTTTGTGCAGGCAATTGAGGTTAAGTGACTTGCCCAGGGTCACACAGCTAGGGAATGTTAAGTGTCTGAGACCAGATTTTAACTCAGGTCCTCCTGACTTCAGGGCTGGTGCTCTATTCACTGTGCCATCTAGCTGCCCCCAGAATGTCTTATATTCTTATAAATTTAAAACAGTTCTCTCTCTCTCTCTTTCTCTTTCTCTATATATACATATATATATATATGTATATATATATATATATTTCCAAATTGTTTTCCAGTTCTTCTACCACTTTTTGTCAAATAGTGAGGTTTTATCCCTAAAGCTGGGGTCTTTTGATTTATTAAACACTAGATTACAATGCTCATTCACTACTGAGTCTTGTGTACCTAATCTATTCCACTGATTCATCACTATCTCAGCCATTATCTTATAGTTTGATGATTATAACTTTAATAACCCAGTTTGAGATCTAGTATACCTGGGTTACCTTCTTTCATATTTGTTTTCATTACTTCCCTTGGTATTTTTTACCTTTTATTCTTCCAGATGAATTTTGTTATGATTTTTTTAGCTCTGTAAAATCATTTTGATAGTTTTATTGATATGGCATGGAATAAGAAATTAATTTAAATAGAATTGTCAACTTCATTATATTGGGTTGGTCTACTCATGAGCAATTAATATGTCCAATTGTTTAGATCTGACTTTATTTCTGTGAAAAGTGTTTTGTGGGGCAGCTAGATGGTACAGTGGATAGAGCACCAGCCTTGAAGTCAGGAGGACCTGAGTTCAAAATTTGATCTCAGACACTTAACATTCCCTAACTGTGTGACCCTGGGCAAGTCACTTAACCCCAATTGCCTCAGCAAAAAGCAAAAAAAAGTGTTTTGTAATTGTGTTCATATAGTTCTTTGGTTTGCCTTGGCAAGTAGACTCCTAAATATTTTATATTGCCTATAGTTATTTTAAAAGGAACTTCTCTTTCAAGCTTGTGTTACTGGACTTTGTGGGTAATATAAAGAACGTGGATTTATTTTATGTCCTATAACTTTGCCAAAGTTGTTGATTGTTTCAACTGGTTTTTAGATGATTCTCTGGGATTCTTTAAGCATACAGTCATATCATCTGTAAAGACTGAAAGTTTTGTCTATTCCAATTCCTTCAATTTCTTTTATTTCCCTTATTGCTCTAGCTAACATCTCTAGTACAATATAGAATAATAGTGGTGATAAGGGGGATCCTCCCTACAACCCTGATCCCATTACAGATAATGATTCCTGATTTATTCCAATGCTTTCTCATGTTTTAATAAGAATGGGTATTTTATTTTGTCAAAAAAATTTTTATGCATCTACTGAGGTAATCATATGGTTTTTATTGGCTTTTTTATTGATTTAGTCAATAATGCTGATAGTTTTCTTGATATTGAAGGAACTTTGCAATTGTGGTATAGTATATTACCTTGGTGCATATGGCTGCAATCTCCTTGCTAGTATTTTATTTAAAATTTTTCTATCAAACCATGCCCAAAAGGGCTACAAAACTGCATATCCTTTGATCCATCAATACCACTACTAGGTTTGTATCCCAAAAAGATCAAAAAAAGGAAAAAGGACTTACATGTACAAAAATATTTGTAGCAACTCTTTTTGTGGTGGTAAAGAACTGGAAATTGAGAGTATGCCTGTAGATTTGGGAATGGCTGACCAAGTTGTGATATATGAATGTAATGGAATACTACTACGCTATAAAAAATGAATAGATTTCAGAAAAACCTGGATTTAAATGAACTGATGCTGAATGGAGTAAGCAGAACCAGGAAAACATTTTACACAGTAACAACAATACTGTATAAATATTAACTATGATAGACTTAGCTCTTCTCACCAATACAGTAATCCAAGACAATCCCAAAAGATTTGCGATAGAAAATGACATCCCAAGTATATTGACATAATTAACATGTAGTGGATATCCTGCCATCTAGGGGAAGGGTGGGGAGTGGGGGGGAAAAATTTGTAACAGAAAGCTTTGTAAGGGTTAATGTCGAAGAATTACCTATACATATGTTTTGCAAATAAAAAGTTTTAATAAAAAAAAAGAAATGTCAGGGCAGCTAGGTGGCACAGTGGATAGAGCACCAGCCCTGAAGTCAGGAGGACTTGAGTTCAAATCTCATCTCAGACATTAATACTTCTTAGCTGTGTGACTCTGGGTAAGTCACTTAACCCCCCCCCCAGTTGCCTCAGCCAAAAAAAAGAAATGTCTGTGAAATAGGAAAAAATATATAATCATGGGGATCATGGAGATTTGTTTTAAAATCAGAAAAGAATAGGTGCATTCACTTTGATTCTATGCCTTGGCCACAGTGGGTTTAATCATCCCGTGGTCAATGGGCATCTATTTGGTTTCCAGTTCTTTAGTGCTTCTAAAAAAGTGTTGTTTAAACATCTGTTTCAACTTTCTCAATAAACCCTTTAACTAACTTTAAAAAAAAAAAGAAAGAAAGAAAGAAAATGACATCCATATCCAGAGAAAGGACTATGGAGACTGAATGCAAGCTAAGCATACTTCAATTGTTTTTTTATTTGTTTTTTTTTCTCATTTTTTTTCTTTTGTTCTATTTTTTCTTTCACAACATGACTAACAGAAGTGTTTAGCATGATTGTACATGTATAGCCTATATCAGATTGCCGGCAGTCTTGAAGAGGGAGAAGGAAATGGAAAAAAAGGAAAGAATTGGAACTCAAAACCTTACAAAAATGAATGTTGAAAACCATATGCTTAATTGGAAAAATGCTGTAAAAATAAAACTAATAAATTAATAAGAAATTTGTATCAATATTCATTAGGGAAATTGATATATAATTTTCTTTCTCTATTTTAGCTCTTCTAGTTTTAGTATTAGGACCATATTTGTGTCATAAAAGGAATTTCACATATTTTCACAAATAGTTTATGTAGTTTGGATTATGTAGTTTAATTGTTCTTTAAATGTTTGGTAGAATTTACTTGTGAATCCATCTGGCCTTAGGGATTTTTTTCTATAGAAGTTCATTAATGGCTTGTTTAATTTCTTTTTTAAAAAAATTCTTTTATTTTTAATTTATGAAATAAAACATGAACTTCTATTTTGTAATACAACAGAAAGATGATGGCACATGAAACTGCAAATCTGTTGTGTACAGCATGCCAGTCCTTTCAAATACACAACAAAATTATCACGTCTTGGACCCAATCATTCTTTAGGATTAGATTATTTAATTTCCAATTAATTTTAATCTATCTTCCCATAATCTTTTAAAATGTAATTCCTGTTGCATCATGATCTGAAAAGGATAGTTTTAATATTTATGCCTTTTTGAATTTGATTTTGAGGGTTTCATGCCCTAAGACATGCTTAATTTTTGTGTAAGTGCTATGTGCCACTGAGAAAAAGGTATATTCCTTTCTATTCTCATTCAATTTTCTTCAGAGGTATATTATAACTAACTTTCCTGAAATTCTAAAATCCTATTCACCACCTTAGCTTTCATCCTATAACTCATTTAACTTCTCCTTTAGAAATTTGATGCATTTATGTTTCGTATTAATATTAGTTCACTGTCAATGGTACTTTTTAGCAAAATGCAATTTCATGTCTTTTTTTCCTCTTTTAATTAGATTTATTTTTGCTTTTGCTTTATCTGAAATCAGGATTATTATTCCCTTTTTTTTTAATTCAACTGAAACATAATATATTCTCCTGCAACCTTTTACCTTTATTTTGTGTATATTTCTCTGTTTCAAAAATATTTCTTGTAAATAACATATTATAGGATTCTGGTTTTATATTGTAGGATTCTGGTTTTTAATCCACTCAGCTATCCACTTCTCTTTTATGGAAGAGTCCATCCCATTCACCTTCACAGTTATAATTATCAGCTGTGGATTTCCTTCATCTTATTTTCTCTCCTGTTCATCCTTTTTTCTTTTTCCACCCTGTCCCTCCTCATTACTATTTTGTTTCTGACCACCCCCTCCCTCAATCTGGGTAAGTAATTTTCAGCCCAAGATAACTTAGACAGACAGGAAAGGTCTGTCTTATTTGGATAAGAAGAGAGCAGTCCTGTGAAGATAATGGCCTCAGAAGCCAGTGAGAGGCTCCTAGCCCCAGGACAGATACTCAAGCAAGGCCTTATGCCCCAGCTCAGCAAGCCAGCAGCTCTGTGGGCCACCTGTGAGGCCTCCAGTGGCCAAACCTCTAGGTCCTAGTGCAAAAAACTTAGGACAGTGCCTCCTATGTCCCAGGAGCAGAGATAAGCCTTAAAGGTCATGAAATAGGCTGGAAAATGGGTAAGACAAACAAAAAAGCTCTGATCATAGAAAGAATTGGGAGCCATGATCTTTGTGTGTATCTCTCATTTCTATAATTTTTCCTGAAAGAAATATATCATTGAATTCAAATTTTTAATTTGCCATCCATTTACATTTTATGGGTCAATTTGTCCCATTCACATTCTAAGCTATAATTACTTGTTGTGTATTTTCCCCCTTCCTAATTTTCCTCACTGCCCTCATCCTATTTACCTAATCTCTTTACTACCGTACCCTCATATTGCTTAAGCTACCCGCCCCTTTAAAACTCCCTACCTTATTCTCTCCCCCTACCCAATGTCCTTCCCTTTTTATATCTTTCTGAATTTAGAAGGCTTTTATCTATACATGTCTAACAAGGACAGAGGGCATTCAAAGAACATACCACTTTGCTATTCTTGGAAGCTAACTTAATGCCATATTAGCTTTTTGTTGTTGTTATTTTCTCACAATACTTTTGGAGCATAATGAGCTGTTATCATCACACAAAAATATTCCCTCAAGAAATAATCACTTCTAAAAAGCAGTGCTCAGCATGCAGGTGTTCTCAGTAAATAAGGTTTGAATAGTTTAGTTGAAACTCAACTGGAACTAGGTAAGTAGGACCTATAAAGACCAAACCAAAGACTGCTGGGATTTTGTGGAGGAACAAAATTTAAAGATCTCATAATTAGCTTCAAAAGTGACAATCTAGTAGAGGTCTTTTAGTTCAACATACTCTTCATTTTACAGGTGAGGGAACGGAGGTACATAAATGACATGTCTAAAGAGTTGTACTCAAGACTTTCTGACCCTGTTAGGTCCTCCTGATTTCTGTGAACAGAAGATTTTACATTTGATCCTGGAGGTTAAAAAAAGGAGCTACTAGAGTTTATTGAGTAAAAGCCAGATCTGCACTTTAGGAAGATCACTTGGGTAGCCTTGAGGCAGGGACATCAGTTAGGAGGCTATTGCAATAGATCAGACAAGATGAGAGTATAAATAAGGGGGTGATTGGATGACTAGGGATTGTGTATAAAAGATTTTGAGAAAGTAGAGCTGACAAGATGGCAAGTCATTTGATATTTATCATCTCTGAGAATAAACTGAGGTATATATAAGGTATAATAAACCTTGGGACAGCATCCCCTTTATTCAGAGCAGAGCTTGACCATAAAAGTAAAAAAGGGGAATATATGGAAAGAAAATGAGTAAGAAACAGAAAAGAATCTTGTCCATAGAAAGCTACTCTGGTGATTGGAAAGACCAAAACACTAACTCAGATGAGGAAAAAAATGTCCACAGACAAAATCTCAAAGAGTGATACAAATTGGTCTCAAGCCCAAAGAGGCTTCTTGGAAGTGCTCATAAAATCTTTAAAAGGCAAAAAATCTTTAAGAGAGGTAGAAGAAAAAATGAGAAAAGAAATGAGAAGTATACAAGAGAGAGTCAACAGCATGGAAAAGGAAGGAAAAATTGACTGGAGAAAACAACTCCTTAAAAAATACAATTGGCTAAATGGGAAAAAATACACTGAAGAACATGCTTTCAGAAGTAGAATTAACCAAATGGAAAAAAAAGATACGAAAGCTAAATGAAGAAAATCACACATTTAAAAACTGGAATGGGGCAAAAGGAAGCTAATGACTCTATGAGACTGCAAGAATTAGTCAAACTACAAAGAATGAAAAATGGAAGAAAATATGAAATACCTCATTGGAAAAATAGCCAACCTGGAAAATAGATCCAGAAGATATCTAAAGGCCATGACCAAAAAAAGAGCCTGGATAAGATTCTTTAAGAGATCAAATAAGAAAACTGCCCCAATATTCTAGAAACAGGGGTAAATATTCATTGAAAGAATCCATAGGTCACCTTCAGAAAGAGATCCCACAAGGAAAACTCCAAAGAATATTGTTGTAAAATTCCAGAACAATAATCTCAGGGATAAAATATTGCAAATTGCCAGACAAAAACAATTCAAATATCAAGGAGCAACATTCAGGATTACCCAGGATCTGTCAGCTTCTACAATAAAAGATCAGAGGGCCTGGAATATTACAGAAGGCAAAAGACCGGGGTTACAAGCAAGAATTAACTCCCCAGTGAGACTCAGCATCATCTTTCGGGGGAAGAGATGGATCTTCAATGAAGTAAGAGATTTTTAATCATTTCTATTGAAAAAAAAACAGGAAATTAAATCTACAAATACAGGACTCAAGAGAAGCCTAGAAAGGTAAATGGGGAAAAATATATATTATTTAAAGGTTAAACTGTTTGCATCCCTAGATGGGAAAATGATATCTGTAACTTTTGAGAACTATATCTGTTACTGGGGCAGACAGAGTAGAGTACCACATAGACTGAGTGTGAAGTTGTGAATGGACTTTGATGTGATGATATTAAAGAAAAAGACATTAAGGGGTGGGAAAAAGTAATGAAAAGGAAATTCAAGCAATAATTAGGAACTATTTTGTCCAACTGTATGGCAACAAATCTGGCAATCTAAGTAAAGGATGAATATTTACAAAAATATAAACTGCCAAGATTAACAGAAGAGGAAATAAATTACTTAAATATTCCCATTTTAGAAAAAGAAATTGAACACACCATTAATGAACTCCCTAAGAAAATAACTCCAGGGCCAAATAGATTCATGAGTGAATTCTATCAAACATTTAAAGAACAATTAATCCCAATACCATGTAAACTATTTGGAAAAATAGGTAAAGAAGGAGTCCCGCCAAATTCCTTCTGTGGCACAAATATGGTACTGATCACGAAACCATGAAGAGCCAAAACAGAGAAAGAAAATTACCAACTAATTTCCCTAATGAATATTGATGCAAAACTTTAAATAAAATATTAGCAAAGAGATTATAGCAACTTATCAACAGGATAATACATTATAACCAAATGGGATTTGTACCAAGAATGCAGGACTGGTTCAATATCATTAAAAAACTATTATCAAAACAGACCATATCAATAACAAAACCAACAGAAATCATATGATAATATCAATAGATGCAGAAAAAGCTTTTGATAAAATACAGGGTCCATTCTTATTTTAAAAAAAACACTAGAGAGCATAGAGATAAAGGGAAGTTTCCTTAAAATAATAAGCAGTATCTATCTAAAACCTACAGCAAGCATTATTTGCAATGTAGAGAAGCTGGATGCATTCTCAATAAGATCAGGAGTGAAACAAGGATGCTCATTATCACCACTATTATTCAACACTGTACTAGAAAGGCAAATAAAACTATCACTCTTTTGCAGATGATATAATGATATACTTAGAAAATCAACTAAAAAGCTACTGGAAACAATTCACAGCTTTTATCAAAGTTGTAGGATATAAAATAAACATATACAAATCATCAGCATTTCTATATATTACTGACAGTGCATCAGCAAGAGATAGAAAGAAAACTTCTATTTAAAATAACTATAGACTAATAAAAAATACAAGTCATTCCCCAATTGATAAATGGTCAAAGGGTATAGAGACAATTTTCAGATGATGAAATCAAAGCCATCTATAATCATATGAAAAAAATGCTCTAAATTACTATTGATTGGAGAAATGCAAAATAAAACAACTCTTAGGTACCACCTCATACCTCTCAGAATGACTAAGATGACAGGAAAAGATAATGATAAATGTTGGAGGGGATGTGGGAAAACTGGGACAATAATGCATTGTTGGTGGAATTGTGAAATGATCCAACCATTCTGGAGAACAATATGGAACTATACCCAAAGGGCTATAAAACTGTGTATACCCTTTTTTCCCAGCAGTACTATTGCTGGGTCTATATCCCAAGGAAATCATAAAAGTGGGGGGAAAGGACCCACTTGTGCAAAAATGTTTGTAACAGCTCTTTTTGTGGTAGCAAAGAATTGAAAAATAAGTGGATGTCCAACAATTGCGTAATGACTGAATAAGTTATAGTAAATAAAGGTGATGGAATATTATTGTTCTATGAGAAAGGATAAACAAGCTGATTTTAGAAAGGCCTAGAAAGATTTACACGAACTGATGCAGAGAGAAACAAGCAGAACCAGGAATGCATTGTGCACAGTAATAGTAAGGATGTGAGATGATCAACTCTGTTCTTCTCAGTGGTTCAGTGATCCAAAGCAATTCCTATAGACTTTGGATAGAAAATGCCTTCTGCATCCAGAAAAAGAACTATGGAGATAGAATGTAAATCAACACATGCTATGTTCATTTCTTTTTTTCTGGTTTTTTTTTCTTTCCCATAATTTTTCCCTTTTGCTCTGATTTTTCTCTCCCAACATGATTCATAAAGCAATGTGTATTAAAAATAAATGAATTATAAAAAAAGAAAAAAAAACTCTTTAAAAATTAGCATTCTATCCACTCTGTCATGTTACCTGACTATATTTGCATTATGACCTCTCAAATTATATGACTGTGATTCTATAAAAGTAGCATTATCACAATGCCTGGATTTTTCTTTTGTTTCATTCTTAATTGAAATCCTTAAGAAAAGTGTTTCCATATACAGAGAATACAAAAAGAGAATTCTCTATGAATTATGAATCTCTAATTTATACCACTTGCATTTAAAACAGCATATAAGAAATTCTATATGTTACTTTCAAAATGGTCCTGCTTGGCTGGGCTTCCTTCTGAGCTGCCTTCTGCTCTTTTCTGTGCATTTAAAAAAAGTGTTTCAATGTCACTCTTTTTGGGGGAGGGAGTATCACTATTAATAACCCCTTTTCCTTGGTACCCACAATTAAGAACTATGGCAGCAAAAGAAAAAATATAACAAATAATAAAACCAAGCAAAATGAATCTATATGATGATAATGTATGTGTATACATACACACACATACATATATATACATGTATATGTGTATATATACACACATA
>JAJPUD010007818.1:0-50789 GCA_023553655.1 Myrmecobius fasciatus | reverse complement strand
ACACACATACATATATATACATGTATATGTGTATATATACACACATATGTGTGTGTATATATACATACACATATATGTGTGTATATGTATATATATGTATATATATATTGTATCTCATGTCCATCATCTCTAAGTAGGTACTATGCTTTATAATGGGCTTTCCAGAGATAGTTAATCATTATATTGATCAGAATTGTTGAACCTCTCAAGTTTTTGAACACTGTACACAGGAACAGCAATATTGTAGGATGAAATGCTGTAAATAATTTAACTATTCTCAGAAATATAATCATTTAAGACAATACTGAAGGATTTATGATGAAAAGTGATGTCCATCTCCAGAAAAAGAACTGATGGATCCTGAATGTAGACCAAAGATGCTTTTTCTTTACTTTATTTTGGGAGCATTTTCTCTCTGTTTTCTTTTACAGAATAACTTGCATGGATATGTATTTTACATGACTACCCATATATAATCTATGTCAAAATGCTTGCCTTCTCAATGTGAGGAAAGGGAGAAAGAGAATCTGGAACTCAAAATTTGAATAAAGAAAAAGGATGTTAAAATTGTTTTCACATGTAACTGGAGGAAAAATCAAATATTACAATTCATCCTCTCAAATTTTTTATGATGTTGCTAACCTTGTGTAAATCACCCTCCAGGTTCTGCTCACTTCACTCTGCATCAGTTCATACTACCTAGGACTCTTTGATATCATATTTTTGTCATTTCATAATTCATATTCTATTTCATTCATATACCAAAGTTTGCTCAGTTATTCCCCAATTATCGAAGAGTCACCTGCTTAGATTCTCATCATCTTTCCTCCTTTCACTGTCTATTTTGTTTGTGACTCCTTGGTCCATTTCAATTAAGGTCCTCATGATGCTCACTCCCTCCACTCTTTCCTCCATGCTTGTGTATTCTTCTTTTAAGTAGGAGAAATAAGTTCTACTTCATCCCCCCCCTTCCTGTTTTCTATATTTATGTTCCTTATTCCTTCCTTTTCATTTGACCCTCACAATAACCCTGAGTGCTAGGTACTGTTCATATCCCCCTTTCACAGTTGAGGAGACTGAGGCTAAAGCATGCTAAGTAATTTGCCCAGAATCACAGAGCTAATAAGTGTCTGAGTCTGGATTTGAACTCAGATCTTTCTAGCTTCAGCTCCAGTGCTCTGTGTACTATGGAGCCCCTTAGTTGCCCAGAAGCCCATTTCTTAGGTAATGTTTATTTATTTTTCTTTGAGGCTACTTATTCTCTTTCCTTGTTTTTTCCTCCAGAGCTTTTATCCCTTTTTTGTCTCTTGCTTTATTTCTTCTAGGTATTTGTGTGGTCTTTGAGGGGAAATATATATATATATATATATATATATATATATGTATGTATGTATATATATATATATATATAGTCCCTGTGTTTCTTTTCTTTTTTTTTTTCTTTTGCTGAGGCAATTGGGGTCAAGTGACTTGCCCAGGGTCACACAGCTAGGGAATGTTAAGTGTCTGAGACCAGATTTGAACTCAGGTCCTCCTGACTTCAAGGCTAGTGCTCTATCCACTGCACCACCTAGCTGCCACCTAGCTGCCCCACCCCCACCCCCACTGTGTTTCTTAGGGAATTACTCCTCTTTGGAAGGATCTTTACATCCACAATAATTTTGGATACCGGTCACCATTTGCTTTGAACTATTTCTCTCTCCAGCTTTACTTCCTAATTTGGAGCTTTGTGCTAGAGCTAGAATCTTCCCTCTTCTGAAATTTTGGCAGAGGTTGACACTGTGTGGCTGGACCTGGGTCTGGTAACCTGTGCTGATTTACACCTCCTGATGCTAATCCCCTCACTTTTCCCCACTTGATCTTTGAGATTTGGGAAGCTGAATCTTTAATGTCCTCAGGACATCTCAGAATAGACTGTTAATAGACCTGCAGACCTGAGCAGTCCATTTCTGAGTGATGGAGCTACATGTTGGGAGCTGCTAATCTTGACTCTCCAGAACCTTGAAGGTCCTCCCCAAGGAGTTCCTCATCACCTTGGAGCATTTTGTTCTTGCTTCCACAGGATGAAAAGTTTTGCAGGCTGTATATGCTCTTTATCTCTCTATACATTTCCTGACCCATCTCTGGTCCTGTTGGAAAACTACTGCATGCTGACTCTAGAACTAGCTTTACTGGTGGTCCCTCTCTTATTGTTCTAGATCTTCTGGCTGATCTCTTGTGCAATCTAATTTCTGGATTTTTTGAAGGGCACAAAATTCAGGGTTCTTGTCAAGGTCATCTGCCTCCCATTCAAGCAGCCAGCTTGGCTTGCATTCAGACCCTGCCTCAGACACTTATTAACTCTGTGTCCCTCAAGCCTCAGTTTCCTCATCTATAAAAAGGGGGATAACAACAGTCCCCAGGACAATTATGGGAATCAAATGAGGTAACATATATAAAGCCCTTTGCAAACTTTAAAGCATTCTAGAAATGTTAGTTGTTGTTACTAAAAGTTATGATGGCAAAAAAAATTTTTAATTAAAAAAAAGAAGTTATGATGGCCAATTTTTAATGATCAGAAACGAGTTTTTGCATTTATACAGGGCTCATGTGGCCACTGCAGACAGATTGTCTATCCAAAAATAATCAGGTTTGCATAAATGAACACATATGTAAGAAAGAGGGGGAGAGAGACAGAGAGGAAGGAAGATATCATGGGGAGGGTAGTAAGGAAAATTAAAAAGGGCAAGGCTAAAAGAAGAGGAAACAGAAAGCAGACTTGGAAAGCTGATATAACTCTTGGTCTCCCTTCAGGCTTCTCCATAAGGGTCAGCCTGGGATCCGGTCGGCTCTAGTAGCCACAGAGAGCCTGCTCTGACTTTGGAAGCTATTTCCCCAGGGCTTCTCATGAACACTTTCCTTTCCTCCCCAAACAGAGCCAAAGGCAGAGACACAACCAGCCTACAAGAACCTCAGGATCCTTTATGCCGTCCTCCTCCTCTTTGCTCTGATACTGGTGGCTTCCTTGACAGCTACGGTTATTCTATGTAAGTCTCCCAAGGAGTCTGGGCTCCAAACCTCTGGTCCTGATCAAATAGGAAGAAAGCAGAATCCAAGAGGAAATATCTGACCAATGACTAAAAAGGATACAGTATACTTCTTCTAACATAGATAGATAGATGTAATATATTATGTATATATAATATATAATATGTAACATATCATATATAATATTTGTTATGTGTAACATTATATTTGTTACATGTAACATATTATATATTATGTGTAACATATATTATGTATAATGTGTTACATATATTTTATATATTATATATGAGGCTGTTGCCATTTTCAAAATATTAGAGATGATTATCAACTCTACAATAGTGCACAGATAGATAGATGTAATATATTATGTATATATGTAATATATAATATGCAACATATTATATATATATATTATATTTGTTATGTGTAACATATTTGTTACATGTAACATTATGTATCATATGTAACATATATTACGTATAACATGTGTTATATATATATTTTATATATTACATATAAGGTTGTTGGCATTTTTAAAATATTAGAGATGATTATCATCTCTACAATAGTGCACAGTCACCATTACAGTCTTGAGTAATGGAAAGGGAGCTGGATTTAGTCAGACATCCCAAGTTCAAATCCAGACAATGTTATATATGTGATTTTAGGTGAATCATTTAACTTTCCTTGGCCCCAGCTCTATAAAATGAGGGCTTGTTACTTTAGCTGACCTCTGAGATTTCCTTCAGATTTAAATCTATGCTCCTATGTTCCCATGAGCATCAACAACTAGCCAACGAGCTCTTGGCTTGGATCCTATTCTTCCCTTTCTGACTTTTCTTAGAAATTGAAAGGTGGTCTCGGGAGCCTGCCTTGAGCCTCCCCCATCTCGCCTGTTTGTGTACAATGTTTAGACTCGTGGGAAAATGCATGTCTATGGCTACATGGGAAACCAATGCCCTATAATGAAAACTCAACCATCTTGGCTATGGAAATGGAAAAGAGCCATTTGGAGAAACTCAATGCTTCCTATCAGGCACTTCAACATCAGTACTGTAAGTTGTGCAAGTTGGATCCTATGGGAATCACACCCTGGTCTGAAGTTCTGGGTGGGGAGGGAGGGGGATAAATCCAATAACAATAATACTAATAATATCTTGCCCTGTGTGTCTTGAGATTGGCTGGTACCAATGGGTGATCCACCTTCATCAACTTGCCAAAAATATTAAGTTCTTTAACAAAAGATCCAGCTCTCTGCCTGCTGTCCCCAGACCACTTATCTGTCTATATGTGTGTCTTTCTCTGGGATTATTAAACCTCAGTCTCAGACCACCTCAGGTCTATTTGGACTTCTCTTGTCTTTCCCATTTGTGATCAGTGTTGAATTTTCTTGGTCACTCTGAGTCCACACTACCACGGTATTTTATAGATCTCCCTGTTAAGTGGTCCTGGGTATTTCCTAGCTTTTCACTCAGGATGTTGGCTTTTCAGGGAAAGACATCAGAAAACCAGTTCAAATGCCCCCCCAAGCAGTTGCTGTCCAGCCAGGCTCTGATTGGCCAAAATATGTGTGGTATTGAATCCTACTCAAACCAGGAGGGGCTCAGCCTGATGGGACCTCTGGACTGAGAGTTTGGAGCTGCCACTGACATTGTCCCAAAAGCAAACTCCAAGTGTACAATCCTCTCCTAGAAGACTCTTCCTTTCTGTCTCTGAGATCTCAAAATCTTTATAATAATTCTGGGTTCCCAAGCCCCTTTTGGCTATAAATTCTAGTGAATGCTAGAGTGTGTAAATATATATATATATATATATACATATATATATACTAGAGTGTATATATATATGTTTGTATACATATAGTATATGCATATATACTATAGTGCACATATATATATAATATAGCATATGTATGTACACATCATATAGTATATGCATATATACTATAGTGCATATATATATACTAAAGTATATATAATGTATACAGTTATATATATATACTATAGTGCATAGATTATATATATATACTAGAGTATATTAATGTATACATATAGTTATGTATATATACAATAGTGCATATTATGTATATATATACTACAGTATATGTATACACATAGTATATACATATATACCATAGTGCATATACTATATATATACTAGAATATATATAATATATAAGTATATGTATATATACTATAGGTATATATTATATATACTCTAGTATATATATAATATGTGCATATAGTATATGTATATATAATATATCATATATATCATATATATTATATATACTATATATGTATATATACATACACATATATAGTATATAATATATAGTATATATAATATAAGCATATAGTATAAGTATATATACAATATATGCATATATTATATATACATATATATATACTGTAGTACACCTTTCCTTTAGCCACATCTTATAGAATCATGACACCTCTGGAGACTCATAGGTCTCATGCAGGTGTGCAAGAATTTCCAGAGTTTTGTAGGGAGCCTTTGCACATATACAAAATTGAGGGAGGGAGAACTGTTAGTCCCATAGATTTCCTTCTTCTCAGCTCTTCCCATCAATCACCTTGTAAAGGTTCATAATTTGGGATCTGGGAACTTTAAAAAATTTTGATAGGTGTATTTCAATGTAATTACTTTCCTTAGGCATCTTATATTTTCACTTTATGCATCTGAAGACATTATTCTGAAAAGAAATCCATAGGCTTCACCAGCCTGCCAAGGGAAGCCATGACATAAACAGATGTTATCTGTTTGGGCTGGAGGGATCTGCAGCCCCCATTCACATGTTGTCTCTCCCCATCTACTAAGGGACCATCATCACACTCATATCTGAAGGCTGGAGATTGCATAATGGGAATATCTACTATTTTTCCAGTGACGAAAAGCCCTGGGCAGAGGCTCAACAGTCCTGCTTGTCTAAGAACTCCAACCTGACTTCGGTGACCTCTGAGGAAGAACAGGTCTGTGGTACAAGCACACACACAGAAACACAAATAAATGTGTGAGAGGAAGAAGAGAAGAAGGGGGGATAGGAACAGAGTCTTCTTTCACACTAGAGTCCCAATAAAGGACAAAGGGCGATTCCAAGTGTAGCAAGTGGAAGAGATGAAATGACCAATGTGACCATCTTCTGATCATATCCATTAATTAAGCAATACATGCCATTAATCAAGACTAGGTCTCTTCCTCAGCTTAGGACTGGCTCCCGAATATAGGGAGAGACAGCCTTTTATACACTAAAAACTATTCATCAAAGAAAGCCAATTAATTAAAAGAAATCTGGCTTCTAACTGGAGGAAAGATTGGGATTTTCTGAGTTGGGAGGGGAAGAGTGAACAGGTTCAGTTCTCTGAATTCTGAAAAGCAGATGTTCCACTTTCCCCCAAGTGTGTATAAAAAATAAAGGAACATGGAAACAATGATTGGTCAAATATGACATATGGGTTACTTGAGCTGTACAACTCTGAGCAAACTTCTTGCATCAGGATCTGATCATGTTTCTGGTCACTTAATCTTTGATAAAGATCCCTAAGCCACAGATGGAAGTGGTCCGATTTCCCATCCATGCAGGGCTAGGTTCAAACAATACAATGAAATTTTTCTCCCAGTTTCCACAATTGAATAAACTTTTCTCACAATACAGATTTGTACTGTATAGAAAGGGAACAGAGCTACCTCCAGAACTGAGAAACAAGAGGGACTCCATGTAGTCACTCAGTTCTCACAATTAACAGCTTGCTATCCTAATCCCCTTATTCCTTTCTAGGTGTGAGACAGAATAAACTGTCCTGGTTCTGGAGTACCACAGAACCCCAGAGAAGGAAGGGCCTGCAGAATCCAGGAGTTGAATCGAACTTATACAATGACAATTATATCTCCTGTCATGGGGTTCTTTTCCTAGGGATCCCTATCTTGTTCAAATACCACCTCAGATACTTCCTAGCTGTGTGAACTTAGACAATTGATTTTCTCTCTCTCAGGCTCAGTTTCCTCATATGTAAAATGGGGATAATCATAGCACCTTCCTCCCAGGGTTGTTATAGAATGGAATGAGGTATTTGTAAAGTACTTAAGTAACATACAAATGGGTATAAGTGATTACAATGATATTTTCATAGAATTGGTTTCCTTTGGAATCCTATATATTTTATTTTGTGGATTTAAAAACATTATTCTGAGAAAAAATCCAAAGGCTTACCAAAAGGTCTAGGGTAGTAACGAATGAAGAGTCTGTGCTCTCATATACTTGACAGCGATTACTCTGACTTTGCCTGAAGACTTCTAGGGATGGAGACCCACCATTTGAGCAATAATCCATTCCACTTGCCGCTCTCCTTGTTGGGCAGTCTGTATTTCCAGCAATTCTAAATTCTCTCCCTGGAAACTTCTGCTTTTGCTTCTGGTTCTACTGACCAAGCAGAATAAATCTAAAACATCAGTGATTTCCATCTCACCATATATGACTGATTAGTCCATGGTGCATATTAACTTAGAAAAACATTTATGAATATTATTCATGTTATTTTTTTAAATGTCTTATATCTCCCAATTCCATTTTAATCTGGTTCTGCCACACAGAGAACAAACACCATCTGACATCCTCGGCATAATAATTATCAAAGAGATAGAGAGGAAAGACAGAGGAAGAGATGGGGGAAGAGAGGGAACAAGACAGACAGAGAGAAGAGAGACAGGAGGTAGAAGGTAGAGACTTTTAGGAGGAGATAAGAGCACCAGAGGTCTTGGAAAACCCTCAGTATTTTTCTCATAATCACAAAATCTCAGAGTTGGAAGCTATTTAAGAATCAATTGGTTAATCAATAAGTACTTATAGGGCTTAAGTTCCTATTAGTATTTGCTAGGTGCTGGAATATAAAGACAAAAAAGAAAATAATCTCTTGCCCTCAAAGAACTTATATTCTAATGCTATACACCAGATATCATATGGGGATGATATCTAGAAATGTATCTAGAAATACAAAAGTGGTCATCCTTCATTTTGAAATTCCAATGATATCAAAAGTGATGTCTTGAATTGCACATGAATTAGATTTAAAATCTAATCTTATTGATAACTAATTGATTATTTGTTAATTAATAAATTAAAAATCAGTTTTATTCTCTTCCTGAGTCATCAAAGTTCAATGGCAGGACAAAAGTCAAGACAAAAATGGAAAAAACCTTTCATTCTATCAAGAGAGACCACAATGTATATATGTTAGTCTATACAAAATGAATACAATGCAACTGTGCTGCAGACACACAGGAGTCACCAACAGAAACTTGGAGGATGAGGAACGGATGGATAGATATAGAAAATGGCATTTTGAACTGAGCTTTGAGGGGAAATGGATTCAAAACATTGGAAGTAACAAGACAATACATCTCCGTCATGGGAGATAATCTGTACAGATACATGGAAATAAAATAGAGTGCACTGGGTCAAAAACAATTTTAAAGTCCTTAAGTTTAAATCTTTAAGACAGGTTTGGCTGAACCACAGAGTATGAAACTAGTAAGTGCTTAATAATTTTTTTAAATTCATTTTGTTTAATAAACCTGTCAGAAAAGGAAATGTAGTCTGGCAAAATCTGGTTTGTCTTTCTGTGGGGTTTTTTCCATCATGATCCATAGTTTGAGAATTCACTGGCATGAATTTGAATAAAAGTCCTGGCATCCTAGGACTTTTATTTCAGAAAGACAATGATTCCTCTCTTAGCTCTGAGACAATTTGGGAGCAATATTCTCTGCTTGCTTCTTTTACCTAAATATTTTCTATATCTTGACTTTTGCTTCAAACAAAGAGACCAGTCTTTTATTAAGCACCTGCTATGTGCCGAGCATTGTCCCTTGAGTATTTGGCTTACCAAGACAGGCAAAAGACTTTGATATAATAGGGAAAGATAACAAATAAAAAGAAATTGAAAAAATGAAAACTAGGATGGACACCTGTCCAGGGGCAAAACGAAGTCCTTTGGCCAAGTGGGGAATTATGAAATAGATGCCCTGGGAGCCCTCTTTATATGGAGGATCTGGGAGGAGCTCTCCACTGTCCATCTTCCAGCCTCTGAATCAGAGGGAAGGAAGGACTCCAGGGGTGAGGGGTAATGTGGAGCTGTGAATCTAGGGTTGATGTGCTCTTGCAGAATGATAAAATCTCAAAAAGCTTGTTGAAGTTCAGAAGAGATCTACCAGGTTGAAAATGATGAGATCAAATGTTAGCTAGAGACAAATTTAAAGTATAGAAACCTACATCTGAATGTTATGACTGGAGGCTCTGAGTTACTGTGATTGTACTCTTAATTATTTGTCTGATATCAATTCCATAAAGCTTCAAGGGATCCCATAGATCCAAGGGGTCATCAGACCACCCCGTGACTAAAAATGTGAATTAATTTTTAACAGGGTATATAGCTGGTTAAATCTCCCAAGATGAATGGAGCAGGATAGTGATAAGTACCAGCCAGTCAGCTATACATAGCCAAACTACTGATTTATAAGATGAAACCTTGCCAAACCTTTCATAGATGTACATATGAACTCCAGGTGGCTTTGGTAGCCACTTACCCAACCCTGTTCTTCAAAAAAGTACCTGAGTTCCGGGTCCCTGGGCATCCTGTATTTATCCTAGTAGTTTGGGTATGTTGTGAATAAAAATGTCGAGTAAGTTCCTTGTTCTCTAAAGAGTCAGCAGATATCTATCCCTCAACTCTGCCTTTCTCTGTAGAGACAGAACTGACTTGTGATCCAAAGACGCGTGACTTTGCAGAGTCACCCAATTAAAAACGGGCTCCGAGCCCTACTTCATGGCCAAATACCACCTCCTTCTTTGAACTGTCTAGTGCATCTAAATCACATGATTGATAACCATCTATAGAAATAGACAAACATGGTTAAATTTTCTTGGTAAAATCCTGTCATAGAATAACCAATTTTTTTAAATGATAAGAAATCAATGCATCATAACATGTGATCAAATGACTGTGAGCTCACCATTCTTCTAGACTCAGGAGTCCACTAGCTAAGGATTGACCTGGACCTAAGAGTTCTAGGAAAAATCCATGTAAGGTTCTAGAAGGCAGCCCCACCTATATTTCTATTCCCAGGATAGGTGTCCTGCTTGACAGCTACCCCAAGTTCAGAGTACTCTTTGGGTCTCACTCCTAAAGTTATAATTTCTCCATAGAAAACCAGAGTCAGAACTAGAGTTAGCTCCAAACCAATAAGATGGCACCATAGCTAGAGTTTTGAGTCTGGAGACATGAAGATGTAACTTCAAATCTGTCTCAACATTTACTAATTGTGTGGCCCTGAGCAAGTCACCTACCCCTGCTTGCCTCAGTTTCCTCATCTGTCAAATGAGCTGGAGAAGGAAATGGAGAGCCACTCCAGGATCTTTGCTGACAAAACTCCAAATGGGGGCATAGAGTCAGATGTGAGTGAAAATGGCTGAATAACAAGAACAAACTATTTACAGAAATGTCTTAGTAGGAAAATTAACCCAAGGTATTGTGCCAATAAGGCCAGGGTTCACTCTCTCACAAATGCACCCAGCAGCAGTTGGGAGAATGCTCCCACACAGAGGACACAAGAAGAAAAATCAGGCCCATGGGGAACATGTGTGGCCAAGACAAGCATGAGGAGGAGGTTCACACCTCTGAGGATTTCAGACTGTGGACAATGACCGGGTCTCTAGTCTCCTTCGGATGTCACTTTGTTAGACACTGATTGGTTGTTTAGTGCCCACCCCAGCTACAGGGATTTTGAGCTATTCTAGAACACTAGTTTGGGTCAGGTAGGTCAGACCCAAGATATAAATGAAAGCTTCTTGATTTAAATTCAGTGACTTCCTGTTGTATCACTTAGAGTCACAGGAAGATAAAGGCTATCTCATATAAGACATGAAGGAAGAACTGGGGATGCTCAGCTTACAGAACAAAGGACTGGGAAATGGGCCAGAACAGTAAACACAATAATTTTTCAGGTAGGAAAGGAGAGGAGACTTTTTCTGGGTTGTTCCCAAAGCCAGAAATAGAGCAAATGGATTAAAGGTACAGAGAGGCAGGATGCAAAGCAATCTAAAGGACATCCTAGTAGATTTTTCTTAATGGGAATGGGAATTACTTAATGGGAAGTAGAATTTTTCTTAATGGGAAATGGACTGCTTAGAAAAATAGCCATGAAACATCTTCTCCATAAACTGAGGGCTGACTCTTTCCAGGTGACCCAAGATACTGAAGAAACAATTCCTTCCCCAGCAGGTAGAATGGATGAGAGCATCTCTAAGGTCTTTATCAGTTTGAAGATCCATTAAATAGTCATTAGTGGATTGATTCCCTAAGAGAATCTTCCTGATCATTTGCCAGGGTCAATCCATGCTCTCTTGAACTACCCAGTCACAAAACACAGCTCTTACCTGAGACCCCAGCAGGTGTTGGTGAGTTTCTGATTTTTCTCTCTGCATAAAACGTTCAAAATACACACTTGCTTATTTTTCTCTATAGGCGTTTCTTTCCCGGACAATTACAGCTATATATTGGATTGGCCTGACGGACAAGGGCAGTGAGGGTGTCTGGCACTGGGTGGATGGGAACCCCTATAATCAACCTGAGAACGAACGGTGAGTCCAACACTTCATCAATTTCTGATGCTTTTGTAGCAGCATGGGGGAGGGGGATGGAGAGAGAGAGAGGGAGAAAGGGAAAGAGGAAGAGAGGGGGAAAGAGAGAGAGAGGAGGAGGAGGGAGGGAGGGAGAGAGAGACTGAGAGATACAGAGACAGAGAGAGGGAGGGAGAAAGAGAGAGAAACAGAGACAGAGACAGAAAAACAGAGACAGAGACAAACAGAGAGGGAGGGAGAAAGAGACAGAGACAAAGATAGAGGGAGGGAGGGAGAGAGAGAGAGAGAGAGAGAGAGAGAGAGAGAGAGAGAGAGAGAGACACGGAGGGATGAAGGGAGGGAGGAAGAGAGACAGGAAGAGGAGACAGAGGGGGACAAAGAGGGGAAGAGGAAGGGAGGGAGACAGAGACAGAGGCAGATAGAGAGACAGAGATGGAGTAGAGACAGAGACAGAAAAAGAGGCAAAGAGAGAGTAGTATATATGCATGTGACTGATTTAATCCTCACAACAGCCATGGGTGGGAGGTAGTATTATTATCCTCATTTGGGGCCATAATATAATATAACATAACAGCTGCCTGACAAGGTTGTTGAAAAGATCGAAGGAGAGAATACTGGTAACGTGCTTCTCAAACTTTAAAGCTCCATTTAATGGTAGCCATTCAATGAAGCCAAAATGGTGAGAAGATGAGGTGGAGTTTATTAAGGAAGCACTGCTGGGATTACTGTGAGGTCCTCAGTCACACGAGGACTGTCCCCAGGATTTATCTTCCAGGGTCAGTATTTGCCTGGAAGCTGGTCCTTCCCCAGCCCTTCTGTGCCCACCCCCATCATGTCCCTGGGGGATAATGGATCTTATTTGTTCTGAAAGCAGGGAGCCCAGGCTCCCCTTGGAATAAAGTCCTCCTTGGTTCCTAGGTTCTGGAGAGCCAATCAGCCAGACAACTGGGATCAAGGACAGGAATTAACAGAAGATTGTGTCCATTTAATGCCTGGAAACCTGAGGGCTTGGAATGATGCAAACTGCAACTTAAAACAAAAATGGATCTGCAAGATTTCCCTGTAGAGCTGCCGGCTGGTTGGGGTCCCCCCTCTTCTCCCCATCACTCCCTTGCCTCTAGCAAGATTTAAGCCTTGACAGAAGGATGGAAGAGTCCTCAAATCTGTCCCCTGTGCCCCCTTCCTGGGCCCTTTCCCCTTTCTGGGTTCCTTTTTCTTACCCTAGCACCCAGAGCAAACAGGTGGGTCAGGTAAGACCCACCTGCTTCACTCAACAAATATGGAAAAGTACTTCCACCCAATTTTGCATTTTTAAAAAATGGGCCAAGGGGTCAGTGGCTAACTTAAAAGCAAAGCACGTCAAGAGGGGCAGGATCTAACTAGACTTGACTCATCCGAGTTCTGCTCCATATTCTATGTCACTTTATCTCTCCTTTTCCTCATCTGTAAAAGGTGAGCTAAACCATCTCTCAGGCCTTTTCTAATGTGAACACAGTGGTTCTATTTTACACTCTTATTGTGGCATTCTAGGCTGTTCAATGGGTCGCTGGGATGATCATTTTTCATGAAGAAATCTGACCAAAGTCCCTCAGCTTTTAAAAAAGAAATCGACCCATTCTCCACAAAATGCTCACTCCTTAGCCGAGTAGTGAAGGCTTTCCAGTCTTATTTCTCTCACTCCTGACCTGCCCCCTGGTCCCCATTTCCTGCCTCCGGTGATTGATCCCTCATCTCTGTCTACAGGAATCCCTGGCTTCCTTACGGATGTAACTCAGCCATCTCCAAAATTAGGTTCCCCAATTCTCCCTGCCCTACAGTTACTGGCAGCCTCCCCCTTGAGATTTCTCTGCATTTATTTCATATATGCACATACCCACATGCTGCATGTGGTACATGTGTGTGCTACATGGTGGGCACATAGAACATACATGTCACAAATACATATATAATGTAGTATAGGTCTAATGTATATACATATATATATATATATCTGTGTGTGTATATAGAGACTAAATTGTTTTTATATGGTGTATGGCCTCTATGCTATATATGTGTATATTCCATGTACATATAGCATGTTTAGCATGCATACATGGTACATGCATGTTACATGTGTGCACATACTTTTATGTTTGGGTTTGTATATATTGTACTTACCTTGCATTAGATAGTTACCCTGATAGTTTGCTGTTGTAGTGAACAAAGCAGAAGAACCCAGATTCAAATCCTACCTCAGACACTCTCTAGCTATGTGATGCTGGGGAGGTTGATTTAATCTGTCCACCTCAGTTTCCTCATCTGTAAAATGAGCGTAAGCTGCCTCACCTCACAGGATTGTTGTGGGGATTGAATAAAATAACATGTAAAACATTTTGCAAACCTTAAAATGTTCAAGAAATGGAAACAACTGTAGAATCCAAGTCCCTGGAGCAGAGACTCCCCATTTGTGTCCCTAACACCAGACAATAGCTTAGGGCAAAGTTCAGGACTGATTTAGGGGCCCTAATATCTAGCAAACAATCATAGTATGTGTCCCCAATCTTGAGAACAACATGGGTTTGAGGAAGGGAATGGACAGAGCCAAGACACTAAGTTCTGGGAAAACAACAAAGTCCTTTTTGAGATCCGTAGCTCTCCCCTTCCTCCACACTTTAGTGCTTTGCTGTTCCTCTAGGAAGTTCTAAAAACATCCATTCTTATCATTCTGGAAGTCCTTTTTTTTTTTTTAGAACTCTATGACAATATGGCCCTTCCTTCCAAAATAAAAAAAAACATTTGTTTGAACATTAAGACTTTGACACTACCTGAACTGAAGCTGCCTGTACAGGAGTGATGAAAGCTAGTTCCTTCTCTCTGTCCTGCCTTTCCTTTCAGAACCATATAAAGCAATGTTCTTAATTTGTCCTATAGTCACTCCTTAGCACCCAGGACACCTCTTAGGAATTACCTTTCCATCTCAGTAAATGACTGGGTCAGTAACTGACTGAGTCAGCACATCATTTATTTCTATTACATATACCACTATTTGTGCACAATCTGTCATAAAAATGACTAGGAGTTCCCTTCTGTTACTGCAATGTATCCTGAATTTTATTTCAGTTCTCCAGACTTCCATGCCATGACATGAGGATTCTCTGGCTCGATGTTACCCTCAGGAACTCTGGGGTTTCCATGTAGCTCCTCTAAGAGCCACTTTTAAAAATCCAAATTTTGTGTGTGAGGAAAATACAAATTGAATTACAAACAAAAAAAACCCTAAAACACATATAAATGCATGTTTTTTCTAAGGGAAAAATTAATTTATTAAAAGTCATGGGTATAGATGTTGATAAAGGGAGTGAGGTAGGAAAGGAAGAGGTCTTTGTGGTTTGGGAATATCACTAGTGGCTACAGCTGAGGGAGGTGGGTTGGCCCTTAGATATAGAGGATCATGCTCTGGCAATTAAAGAATGTTAATTGCTTTGTGATACTCAACTGACTAGAAAATCAGAACCACCTAGATCAGGACACCCAGTTAGTTGTCCCCTTGGGAGAGTTCAGACACTTTCTAATTACACAATGATGAACAAGGACAGAAGAATTGTCTTTTGGAAAACTCCAGCTTAAGCTGGTTTTTGTTTATAGTCAACAAACAAAAATCCCAGGTTAAATCATCAGCAAGCAGATGTCCCAGAGGTTATTACATGGGATAATCAGTTCTTTTCAACCAAACCCCTAAAACTCAACCTTAGGAGACTGTATTCTTGAACTTAAATGAGCTTTGACAAAACAAAGAACAGGGTCTATTACAGAAAATAAATTAACTATTAAATATAATTATAATTTCTTCAAGAGTCTAGTAAAAAATTTCTAACTCATGTCCTCAGAGGAGCTGTTGAAGGAACAAGGATTTCTTTTTTTTTCTTTTTTTGGTTTGAATATGTTTAACACTCTAATCTCTCTAAATAAACAAATAAAACAACAGAGTGATTTCAATTGATTGATTCAATCTTGCATTTTGATATTTGATAAAAAAAGAAAAGAAGCTCTTTTAACAGTTCTTTTTATGGTGGCAAAGAATTGGGGGGGCTACCCATCAATTGGGGAATGGCTGGACAAGCTCTGATATATGATTGTGATAAAATATTATTGGGCTATAAATGATGAGTAGGATGCTTTCAGGAAAACCCAGAAAGACTTATGTGAATTGATGCAAAGTGAAGTGAGCAGAATTAGGACAACATTGTACACAGTAATGGCAAAATTCTATGATGATCAACTATGAATGACAGCAGTTCTCAGCAATAAAAAGTTCCAAGACAATTCCAAAAAACCTGTGATGAAAAATGCTGTCTACCTTCAGAGAAAGAACTGGCGGAGTCTAATGAAGATCAAAGTATACTTTTTCTTGTTTGTTTTGTGTGTGTGTATTTGTATTTTTTTTCACAATAGGACTAATATGGAAAGGTTCATGTATAACATATCAAATTGCTTGTTTCTCAAGGAGAGAGGAGGGAAAGGAGGAAGAGAAAATTTGGAACTCAAAATTTTAAAAGGTTAATGTTAAAATTGTTTTTATGTGCAACAGAAAAATAAAATATAATTTTTTTTAAAAGAGAAGGTTTCTGACAAAAATGGGGCTAGTGATTCCTGGCCAACCCAGCTATTCCCTCCCCTCAAGATTCTAGGGGTAACTATGGATTGTTGCTTCTAACTCTAGCATCCACAAGCCCCCATCCACGGTGCTTTCTCCCCAACAGTGATCAACCAGTTGATTATCAATTAACTTTAGAAAAGGATATTTACTGAGAAGAAAAAAAAAAAAGGTAGGTATTTTTAAAATCCTTTCAAACACAGGGATGTATTTGCCTAGATGGCAAGTAGTCTAATACATGTTAAACATGATAGAAATATGTTAAATCCAATGTATGCATACATATTTATACAATGTATTAATTTAATAATTTATACAATTATTTTGCCACACAAGAAAAATCAGATCCAAAAGGAATAAAAAAAAGCAAAATAAAATGCAAGCAAACAACAAGAGTGGAAATGCTATATTGTGAGCCACACTCAGTTCCCACAATGCTCTCTTCATCACAAGGCCACTGGAACTGGTCTGAATTGAGATGGAAAGTTTCCATGAGAAACTAGCACTTAGCAGATCTTAAGGCACAATATAAGTGAAATAAAATTTTAATTTAAAATAAGCATACAAACAGGGCCTGGTCTTAACAAGCCTTATAGAGGGGATGACACAAGAAGAATTGAATATAGTCGACAATATTAAATGATAATTTAGTCAGCTGAATGCCTTGAACCCACTGCAAAGACCTGAAAAAGGGGGGAGAGGCTGGGTGTGGGAAGGGTCTGGGGCATTTTCCCTGGTCAGCCTGGGAAGGCTTCCTGGAGGAGGTGGAATTTGGGGGCTTGTGGGCACAGAGAGCCTCCAAGTGGGAGCAGGGGAGAGAGGAGAGAGGGAGGACGGTGAACTAGACAAAGGACTAGTATGTGAAAGGACTGGAGTAAATCTTCCCAAGGCAAGCAGAAGGGGGATGTGGCTGGAGAAAATAGGGCAACCAAGTGGCCTCCAATGTCAGATGAAGCGGTGGGGCAAGCGGAGGGGACGAGATTTTACCACGGGGTAAAGCCCCCGAGGCTGCCGTTGTGGGGTGTCCCTGCCCTCACCGAGGTACCATCCAGCAGACTCGGTTTTTAATTTGGCAATTTGTGGATTTATTTTGCTTCAGTATCTTCGGTGGGTAACGGACAGTTGTTTCTTTGGTTTGGGGGCTGCTGTTTTATTTTATTTTATTTTTTGGAGAAGCAGAGGATGCCCCCAAATGAAGTCTGTCGCTTGTTTTTAGAAGAATACAATCCTGGGAAGAGAATAGGAGGAATCTCCGGAGGCAGACGGACAAGGGAGACAAGTTGGAACAAACATGGCGAATTTATGAACTTTTTGTTTTAAATGCAAGCTGTAGAAATGGATTCACGGCTTGTGGCCTGTTCTGTTCTTCAGGATAAATGGCGCTGCTCCTAAGCGAACAACAATAAATCAGTAAGAGAAGGCCGCACGGGAGCCCAGGACAAGATGGAGGAGCCCGGCCCTCTCGCGGTCCCGGCCGGATGGGGGGCTGTGGCCAAAGGCTTTCCCTTTGGGTTTTTTTTCTTTCCTCAGAGGAAAAGGCAGGCTAATTTGGGGGCAGGGAGGAAGAGGAGAGCTTTATCTGACCCAGCACTTGTCTCTTTCCAAGCTATGCCCCTCCCCCAGCAGATGAAGGGCCTGAAAGCCCTGCGGAGGGATCTATCTGCTGCGTGCGGTCACACTGTGTGCGGCCCGAAGGAGCCTGGCCCCCAGAGCCCCTCCCCGCCCCCCAGACCCGTCTGGGCTCACCTTGCTCCCGATTCGCCAGCGGTCCCTGGGCCGGCACCCTCCACCGGTCTGGTTGACCAGACAGTGCTCCCGCGATGATGGACGGGCGGCTGGGAGTGCCCGCGGCACGGCACCGGGCCTGAAGCCGGGCACGTGACTTCGGACAGCAGCTGAGCCGCTTTGTCCCAGGCACATGCAGGCTGGCATTGAGCCGAGGCGGCTCTGGGGGCACTGAGAGGGCCAAGTGTCTCGGAGGCGGGTCCCTTTTCTTTAAAATACTCAGGACTGAATGGGAGTCCTGCCTGCGCCCAGCCGGCGGCCAGCGAGCCACGTTCCCACTGGCAGCCTCTCCCCCCTATCCCCACCCCCACCCCCACCCCCACCGGACAACTGCCCCCACAGGTCCTCGGCCACGCCCCAGCGGGTCACCGTTGGGCCCGACGGCCTGGGTAAGCAGCCGCTTTCTGCTTTGGCCAGGAAGCCCGAGGGCCTGCCCCTCCCAGACGTTTCTGGATTTAGGGGAGGGGGGACAACGGGCAGATTCTTTGCCCCAACTGCTCCCCGTCCAGTCCTGACTGGGGGCGGCCCTGCTGGAGCTCGCCTTAAGCAGGCCCAGGTCTCCCTCGGCAGCCAGGGCCACTTCCAGTGCTGATCCCTAGTCACCGGACCCAGGTGGCTCTGGGAGGAAAGCGGGCAGGGGGCTGAAATCCGGGCGGGGGGGGGGCCCCCCCCGTGCTGGCCCCCCGGGGGGGGGGGGGGGTGGGGGGGGGGGGGGGGCGGGCCCCCCCCCCCCCCCCCCCCCCCCGGCGGGTCCCGGCATGGCCTCCCGAGGTCTCGGCCCTCCTCGAGTTCCAAGGGCAGACAAGATGGCGGCTTGCGCTGCTGCAAATGTGGAAAGCTGGGCAACGAGCAGGGCCCCTCCCCCTGCTTGTCAGAAGGCCAGAACCTGGGGGATATTCGGGGCTTGAGCCTCAGCGTTCCCCTGACCCCCACCCCCACCCCCCCGGGCTAGAGCAGTACCCAGGAAACGAGGCAGGAGCAGAAGGGACCCGAGAGCCCTCTGGCCCAGACCCTCCTCTCCCAAAACAATCCCGAGGCCGGGACTGGGAGGTCGTGGCCCCCAGATGTGCCCCTTCTGCACCCCTGGGAGGCTGGCCCCCGAGTCCAGGTGAAGTGGGAGTCAGAACTTAGAGGAGAGCAGCACCATCAGAAACCATAAACAGGTGGCAGTCCCCGGGTGACGTGTCTACAGGTGATGGAGGATAGATGGCCGACAGGTATATCACACAGACTGATGGGCAGGTGGGCAGTGAGAGGCCCCGGGCCTGGAGACAACGCGGGACCCCAGTCCTGCCTGACCCCCACTGGCTGTGACCCCGGGCAAGTCACTGGTCCTGCTTGCCTCAGCTTCCTCCACTGTTAAGTGAATTAACGGCCAGCTGGCCCAGATTGTCTGCCGGAAAAACCCATAGTGGGGTCCGAAAAAGTGGGACGCAAAAATAATATCGGGGACACACGGACAGGAGAGCTGAGGAAGGAGGTGCTCCCTGCCCTACAGGCTCATAATCAACTGGAAAGGGAAGAGCTGTGAGCCAGGGGACCAGGGGAGAGGAGGACGAGGAGGAAGAGGGGAGGAGAGGAAGGAGGAGGAAAAAGGCAGAGAAGGAAAGGAGGAGGAAGAAATAATAGGGGAAGGGGGAAGGGGAGGAGGAGAGGAAGGAGAAGAAAGGGGAGGGAGGAGAAAGAGGCAGAGGAGAAGGAAGGGGAGGGAAGGGAGGAGAGGGAAGGGGAAGGCAGGAAAAGGGGAGGAGGAAGAGGAAAAGGAGGGTTAAGTGGCAGAGGAGGGGGAAGGAGCTAGAGGAAGAGGGGGAGCTGAGGACCATAACCACACCCACCTCCCACATCTCTCCTTCGCAAACCCTAAAATCCCCTAATTAAGTCCACTTCACAGAGGAGTTCGGGGAGGTCCAAAAGACCAGTTACACTGACAACTAGAGCTGCCAGCCTTGCTGCCAAGGTGCAGGCTGTACCCATTTCTCACCCCACACCCAGGCAGGTCCCGGGCATGAGCACTGGAGGACTCCACTGCAGGGTCAGCAGGTACCTGTGCAAGGAGCAAACAAGTCTCTGACCTCAGAGGGACAATCCTCAGACAGGGAGAACTTCAGGGAATTCCTGGTGGGGGGCCCGAGGCCATGGGGCCCAGGAGGCTGCTGGCCACACTGTGGGCACCTGACCTTTGGCCTTGTGTTGATGGCTCATGCTCAAACTTCCCTGGGCACTGCCCCTGCTCACCCCAGAGCAGACAGGAGGCTCTGTAGCCCTTCTGCCACTGGTGAGCCTGGGTTCTCTTCTAGTGCAACCTTCCTTTCTTCCCAACCAGGAGATCCCTGGACACATGAGCTGGATTTGAGGGGTTTCTGGATGCCCCTCTAACCACCCCAAATGACAATGTTCCCTGTCCAAAGCCTCCTGAGCCCGTTCCTGGACACACCTTTTCCAGGGCCCGCGGAGTCCCCCGAACGTTTCCATCTGGGAAAGAAAGAATCCCAGACTGCTTTGGTCTAAAATCATTTATTTTCT
Organism: Myrmecobius fasciatus; assembly: GCA_023553655.1. Lineage (NCBI taxonomy): Eukaryota > Metazoa > Chordata > Mammalia > Dasyuromorphia > Myrmecobiidae > Myrmecobius > Myrmecobius fasciatus. The sequence continues at coordinate 30,168 of JAJPUD010007818.1, read as the reverse complement.
CAAAGTACAAAAACACAAAAACACAAAGCCCTGCTTCTGGGAGGAACTGTCTCAGAACAGTCATGGGGGAAGGTCCCCCACCTGCATCAGCCACTCCCCTAATGCCCTAAAAGTCATGGTGATTCAACTGCCCGTGAACATCAAGCAACTTTTACTGAGCACATACACACACACAAACATTCCACCATCACACATCCACACCACACACGAAACCCAGCGACTCTGGGGCTTTAGACAACCACAATACAGCAGAATTCATCATTTCTGGTCAGTCCCAGGGGACTTTCCTCCCTAGTATCCGGTTGGTGATTTTCTGTGGAAAAAGAAGACGTAGGGTAATGGGTGATGGGTCCGGGACAGAGAATGGCCCTCCCACTTCCAAATCCCCCACCTCAGAGATCCTGGTATCGCTCCATAAACCCCAAAGATAAGGCCCAGCGCCGAGGACTCCACTGACCCCCAGTTAACATGAGTCTCCTCTGGGACAGATGAGAGCCACAGCGGGCCTTCCTGAGCGTCCCTGGGGGACTTTTACAGCTGTGAGTTGTTCTCTGGAGGATGGGTCAGAGTACTGGGGGCAGGAGGGAAGCTCTGTCCCAGAGGAGGTGGCTCCCAGGAGCCTTGGTGACCTCCCAGACCCCTTCCTCTCCTAAGGCCGAGGCCGGTGCAGACTTCCATGGGAGCCCCTGAGGAGGAAGGCCCCTGTTCCATCAGGACCCCAGGGCCCAACAGCACAGCAGACACTTGGGGGTTCTGGCTGAGGGGCTCCCCAGGACCCGGAGAGTCAAGCACCTTCCATATTGGGGCAGATTCCTAGACAGCCCAGGGCCTCCTCCTCAGCATTCCAGGAGCCATGATGGGCCTGGCCTCGCCTGGCAGCCGGACTCACCATTTTGTAGAGCTGGGCCTTGTACCGGTATGTGCTATAGGCCGACTTCCTCTGCTCCTCTTCTCGCCTCTTCCTCACCTCAGGAAGCTGCTCATACATCCTTGAAAAGGGGAGACAAGCCACCAGTTACTCCCGATTGGGGGGGGGGGGGACCCTGCATGAGCCGCTCCTGCCTCCCAACATCATCTCCACATGCATCCCCGCTGTTTGCAGAATGGCAGGGACACAAGAACCAGTGCAGAAAGACGTGGCTTTGTTCAGAATTCGGGATAAATGCCCACCCTTCCCAGGGGAGCCAGGGGCCATGGTGGGGAGGGTCAGCCTTGGAGGCAGGGAGAACAGAGCCCTCCTCGGACACCCGCAGGCTGCTGGGCCAGCACTTGGGCTCCAAGATGTTCTGAAACCTCAGAAAACCCTCAAGGAAGTGATCAAACTGACACCCCGTGGGCCTGAATGGCAATTACACAAGCAGAGAATCGGGAGGGGAGGGGGCGAATAAGAAAAGGACAAAATTATTGAGTGGCCTGGGTTGTCAGAGGCGGGGGAACCTCCATCTCCAGGAGCCACAGGAACTCTCCGGAGGAAGTGGGACCAAGTCAGAACTGAGGGAGAATGCCCAGGGGAAGAAAAAGCTAATGAGAAATGAATGACTGCCTCAGACTTAGGTGGGGAAGACAGGAGAGAGAGAGCACTTGCTTGCTCCTTGGGGGTCCAAGTCACCAGGGCCGGTTGGCATTAAGACTTATGCCATAAAAGATTATGTTAAAGCAGGCCTGTTCCAATCCTTCTGGCTTAATAGGGACAGTGGGCCAAGACCACTTTTATAAGAGTTCAAGGTGGATGTTTATTACAGATGAGCAAGCAGACTCCAAAAAGGGGAACCTCCACTTTCAAGACACCAGCAGCTCTGCCCAGCACTCCTGGCCTGCTAACAGAAGTAACTCATCCAGAAAGAAAATACTCTTAGGCTCCCCAGCACCCCACACAGCAACCTGTACTCAGGAGGAGCTCTAGAAATCTGATTCTGTTGTGGGATGATCACATGGCTTTGCTAGTCTCAGCAATACAATGATTCAAGACAACTTGGAGGATTCATGATGAAAGGCTCTCCATACCCACAGAAATGATTGTTTGAATACAGATAAAGTTTAAAAATTATGTTTCAATTTTTTTCTTTTTGTGTGTGTGTGGTGGGAAATCTGTTTTCTTCCACAACTTTTATGGAAACCTACTGTATAGCTTTACAAGTGCCTTCTCAATGGGAGAGGGAGGGAGGAAGGAAAGACGAAATCTGGAACTCAAAGTTTTAAAAACAAATGTGAAAGTAAACAAAAAAAAATTTCATTGATAAGGCTCCCTAGCTGATGACTCTAAGTCCTGACCACTATAGATTAAAAAATTCATTAATAAGAGAATCCTAATTAAAATGATACTGCATATACTAAGCCTCTCACTAGTTTTCTTCATGGAATTTTCAACTCCAAAGGTTGCACTTCTGATCTCTGAAAACTTACCTATATGAAGGGGACTAACTAGAAGCTTCTGTTTCTCAGTCAAAGCAGTTCCTAGGATGGCTTCCAATAGCTTCTCTCCTTTCTCAGTCCCCCAATGTCATTTTTAATACTCTAGATGGTTATTTCTCCCAAAAATAGTTCACTCAGAATCTGAGTGAACATTCTCCTTTCCAAAGTTCAAGATCTATTATCCATGTAACTATAAAACTTCTACAAGACACTTTATTGTACAAAAAAGTTCTAGCAATTCTGCCTCCCAGAAATCCCACCTCATGGTGTATTAGTAAGATCAGTGTCTAACACTTCTTGCTCATTCATAGAAGCCCCTTTTGACTCTAGAAACTGCATAAAAAGATTAACAAAGAGAATAAGACTGATTTCTAAGCAAAAATGCTCCATAGCATCCAATGAATGTCAACCTTTTCAAGTACTGTTTTCAGAGGTGATGACACATCTTTTAATCTCAATGGAAGTAGACACTGCTCTTCTGAGTGAGGCAGGGCCATCTGAAACAGGTCAAAAGGCACCTGGAGTGAAGGCTGGTAAAGAAGTAGTTGAATAACGAAAGCCGATTCAGTCAGAAAAGGCTCAAAAATCACGATTCACAAATAGAATCTGAAAACAAATCTAGAACTCGACATGGTCTTGGAGAAGCAGCAGAACTTTGGTGATGGGTTTCTAAGGACAGCACTCAGTTATGACTTTAATCCTGACAAGAGCATCTCATCAAAGTGGTTTTCTGCAAAGGTGAACAAAGTGAGCCTCAGAAAAATCATACAATCAGAAAGCATCTGGGCCAAACCACGCAACAACAGCATTTTCTGCTTAAAAGTCTCTCAGCTAATGACCCTTTCCAATGGCTTGCATCCCACCTCATGTCCTGGCTTGAGCTTTTCTCCCTCCAAGCCTTCCACCTGAACTGCGCCTCTTGTGTCCACCAGCTTCTTCCGGCTTTGTTCCCTGCCATTCCTCCTTCCTCCATAAGCAAGCTCAGAAGGCGAGGCTGGAGTCCAAGGGTAGGCCTCTACAGCTATCTTTGAAGACCTTTTCCATCTTTTGTCTAGCTTTCGTCTTCCTTCCATTCTTATTCTTAAGCACAGTTAGACTGACTTGACTGGGATCATCTGGGGTGGGGCTCTTACCAACCTTCCTGTTTCATGAGGTGCCACAGCAGACAGAACACCAGGCCTGGAGTCAGGAGGACCCAAGTTCAAATCTCACCTCAGACATTTCCTTGCTGTGTGATGCTGGACAAGTCAGTTAACCATTTGCCTCAGTTTCCTCATTGATTAAATGAGCTGAGGTTGTAAAGAATTAAACATGACAAAAATGATTTCTCTGCAATTATTTTTACAAGCAACATTAAATTCCAAATTGACAGGATCCTTAGCTGCCAAATCTCTCTGCTTGGAAAATAAATCCAGTGTATACTAACACAGGTTTTAGGTTTCCTTGATTTCTCCCTTATAGCAATTGTTTCTATTAAGCTTCCATATGAAATTTTTATAATCAGTGTCTCTGAACTTTTATGACAATATCATTTTAAAAACATTAATAGACTGTTTAAACATAAAAACATTAATAGACTGCTTAAACATGTCAGGCTAAAATAATTTTAATTGCCTGTCTTATCTTTTTATTGTTATTTTCTCTCTGGCTTTATATTAATTTTGATCTTTACTCTATGACAAGTCAATGGTATGACTATACTCAGAAAGCGGATTATTAATATTAATAATCAATATTAATACCCCCACATTAACGCATTATTTCCTGAATTAAAAGAGTTCATTTGTGACATCACTTGGTCTTAAACATGTCCTGTGTCTTTCAATTCTTTTTTTTGTGCAGACAAAAATGTGTCTGCACAGAAGTTTCACACCTATAGATGTTTGGGTCTCTCTCCTTCCTTATTCTTGATCCATATTTTAAATGCTTTTCTGATTCTTGCCTATTCTCACCCTTGGACTGAGGTCATCATGCAACAATGTCTATGATGATTTAATTTGGGGGGATTCATTCAGATTGTCATAGAAGTTGTCTATCTATCCTCTACAAGATATATTGACATTATCCCTTGCAGTTCTTTTTAAGGCATTTTTTAATACTTATTCTGAACACTTCAAAATTATCTGACCAGGTGATAAATTTTGCATCTTCTCATCTATTTGCACCCCAAGTTGCTTGGCAGAAATTGCCAATATGGAAGGGAAGCTGAAAAGAAAGCATGCAATGTTCCAGGTCCAAGTGGAACTAACTTTTTCATTCTGGTCGTAAGACCTAGAAAAGGTGGCTAGTACAGGGACTCGGAGTTGAGAAGTCTTCATTTAACCATACCTCCTCCCCCTCTTCTCCTCTGCTCCATTCCTTCCCAGAATTAGAAGGCCTAGGCACAAATCATTTGCTCGCCAAGTTATCCCAGGTAGTTTCTTGGGCCTCTTCATCTGTAAATGCAGCAGTTGGAGCAGAGGGCCTCCAGTTCTATCTAATGCCAGGACTCTGGGCCCAACTGTCACCTTCTGCTCATGTGCTTGTGCCTCCCCTCATGAAGAGACCTGGCTCTGCCAAAACTCCTCTCTTCCTTCCCATTCCTTCCCCCTTCCTTTCCTTCCTTTCTTCTGTTCTTTTCTTCCCTCTCTTCCTCCTTCTTTCCAAAGACATTTCCTCTAGTAATGAATCTGGACCTTTGCCTAGGTAGAAAAGTAAAATATTTGGCCTTATGGTGACATTCTGTAGCAGAGACAAAAAGTTTTCCTAGGAAAGATACTTTTTCCAGGATGCTTCCTTAAAAGGAAACATTTTTCATCGTTACCCTTATGATTATTTTTCATCTTTATTTATTAATTGTTGATGTCTTCTATCTTTGTATCATATTTCCTCTCCAGAAGGAAACTTTCTCTTATAAAAAGAAAAAGAGTTAAGATCTGGGGGAGGGGAGGGAGAGGGAGATCTCTGTGACTCCCCTTCTCCTCTCCCTAAATCTGAGCTTGCCCTTTGGGAGATAAGCCTGCTTCCCAACAGGAGGTCCAGTACCCAAGGAAAGCATGGTGATCTTAAATACTTCTTTGTTGTTCTTCTCAAAAGTTGGGCTGGACAAAGGCCTATCAAACTGTGCATACTCTTTGACCCAGTGTTTCTATTGGGCCTATATCCCAAAGAGATCTTAAAGGAAGGAAAGGGACCCACATGTGCAAGATTGTTTGTGGCAGCCCTCTTTGTAGTGGCTAGAAACTGGAAACTGAATGGATGCCCATCAATTGGAGAATGGCTGAACAAATTATGGTATATGAATGTTATGGAATATTATTGTTCTGTAAGAAACAACCAACAGGAGGATTTCAGAGAGGCCTGGAGAGACTTGCATGAGCTGATGCTGAGTGAAATCAGCAGAACCAGGATATCATTATACATGGCAACAACAATACTATATGATGATCAATTCTGATGGACATGGCTCTTTTCAACAATGAAATGATTCAGGCCAGCTCCAAGATGGTGAGAGCCATCTGCATCCAGAAAGACTGTGGAAACTGAATGTAGATCACAACATAATATTTTAAGCTTTTTTGTTTTTTTCTTTTTTTTTCTCATTTTTTTTCCTTTTTGATCTGATTTTTCTTGTGTAGCATGATAATTGTGGCAATATGTATAGAAGAATTGCACCTGTTTAACATATATTGGATTACTTGTGGTCTAGGGAAGGAGATGGGGGGGGGAATAAGGGAAAAAATTTGGGACACAAGCTTTTGCAAAGGTGAATGTTAAAAATTATCTTTGCATATATTTTGAAAATAAAAAGTTATTAAAAATTAGAAGCATAATAATAGCATAAATAATGTTACTGATTGAAACATGAAATAAAATTGTCCAATGATATTAAAAAAAAAAAAACCTGGGCTGGGATCTGAAGGACATTATCAGGTCTCCTCATCTGGTCATCTACAGAGGTTTCTGGAGGATAGTTGAGGAGGGACAACAAGCCATGCCATCAACAAGCTTGGGTCATGGCAATGTGGGGTCACCAAAATGGCAAACCTTCTCTGGCCAAGTTTGACAGCACAGCAAAGCCAGAGACAGAACAAAGAGATCCAAGTGGGCCCTGTCTCAGAGAAGAGTCTAAGTTGTGGGTTCTTTCTTCTCAGTATTTTTCTTTGCTTTATGACCAGGTGTGCTACCCTGCTGAGGGAAGCCCCAGTGTAGAAGCAGGATGGAGAACATGGGTTGTGATTTCATCAGTGGAAGGCACCCCACATTCAGGAGATCATTACCCCAGAAGAAAACTGCTGGGAGCAAGAGGGATCCAGTTCAAAAGCAGCTCTTTCCCTGGGAAGGCCGGGTCCTGCCCATGCACTCTCTGCTCATGAACCAAGAGAGAGAGCACCTGTGGGAGGAGATGCTTCCAGGTGCCATCAACACCCAAGACGGGCTTGTGTTCTGTACAGAATATGGCACAGGCACAGGTTTAAATGCAGCAGCATTAGACAGATGAAAGGAACAAATTACAAATGTTTGCAGGACAGCCACCAGGACTACATCCACTTCTCAGATGAGGTCATGGAAGCTTGCCCAAGGTCACAGAGCTAGCAAGTGTCTGAGGCAAGACTTGACTTTCATCCTTCCCGATCCCAACTAGAACATCCCCAGCAGAAACTTTTAATTTCTTTGTATTTTATTTTATTTTTTTTTTACTCAGCAGAAATCTGTCTTCTGACTCTTCCCCCACAAATCAGAATTTTAAAAAATTAAGAAAACTACAAACATGTAGAGTCAATGCAAATGAGTTCCCATGATTCTCATTCCGCCCTGAGTCCTTGTTCATGCTCCATCCTGAGATGGGGGAGGAGGGGAGAGGAGGCAACAGTGGGAACTCCAATTCCATCATCTTAATGCAACATGCGTAACTTGTTCATCTGTGCCCTAATTTACCGCACCCGAGTCCTCAGATTCCCATTCTTTGCCACCTCAAAAAGGCCCATGAATAGTTCTGAACTTTCTCGGAGTTTGTTTTGCTTCACGATGAAGCTCTCCCTTAACCTCTCTTCACCTCCTCCCCACCCCCACTTTCTTCTTATTCCCTACTAGAGGAAATTTGTATAAGTGTGTCTCTGTGTCTATACTCTTCCTTCTTTTAACCAGGTTCAATGAGAATCAGTCGTCAGCACTCTATTCCCCTCTCCTTATTTGTCTAGGTGATGACTTGAGCACCCTGATTACTTCAAATACTTTCCCTTACCTTCTTTTCATCTTCCCTTCCCCCACCTTCCTCTTCCCTTTCTTCCCTTAAGATCATCAAATCAAAACCATTCCCAAATCTCCTGATTAGACTTCCTATATGACCCCTAATGGCTTGGTTCAGAGGAAACATGGATCATCTCCTCATATTTAAATGTAAGTAATTTATCTTGGATCAGTCCCTTCTTGTAGTTCACTCCTGTTCTTTTTCTTCCTCTTCCCTCTGGTGTTTGATCCAAGTTTCTCCATAGCTTTGATCTTTTCATCAGCAATGCATAGAAATCTCTCAGTAAAGGCTCATTTTTATTTCTTCGGGGTTATACTCAGTTTTGCTTGGATAGTTATTCTTGGCTGTAACTCCATATCATTTGCCTTCTGGAATCTCATATTCCAAGTTTTCCACCCCTTTATAGTGATCATAGCTAAATTATGTGTGATGCTCTGTGACTTCCATACCTGAATTTTTTCTTTCTGGCTGCTTGCAGTAATTTTTCTTTGACTTGGAAGTTCTGGATTTTGAATTTTCATTTGGAGTTTCTCTCTGGAGGTCATTCTTTCTATTTCTACTTTGCCCTCTGGCTTTTAGAGATATTTTTAAAAAAAAAAAATTTGAAATGGGATGCCTCACCTCTTTTTTTAGTGCTGGCATTCAGATAGTTCAGTGATTCTTTAAGATTTTCTCTTTGAAATCATAAAGGAAGGAAAGGGCCCCACATGTGCAAGAATGTTTGTGGCAGCCCTTTTTGTAGTGGCTAGAAACTGGAAAGTGAATGGATGCCCTTCAATTGGAGAGTGGCTGAATAAATTATGGTATATGAATGTTATGGAATATTATTGCTCTATAAGAAACGACCAGCAGGATGATTTCAGAGAGGCCCAGAAAGACTTGCATGAACTGATGCTGAGTGAAATGAGCAGAACCATGAGATCATTATACACAGCAACAACAAAGTTATATGATGATCAATTCTGATGGACATGGCTCTCTTCAAAAATGAAATGTTTCAAACCAGTTACAATTGTTCAGTGAAGAAAGCCATATACACCCAGAGAGAGGGATGTGAAATGTGCACCACAACATAACATTTTCATGCTCTCTATTGATGTTTGCTTGCATTGGGTTTCCTTTATCTGATTTTTCTTTCTTGTAGATACGATTTTTCTTGCACAACAATGATAAGTGTGGAAATATGTATACATATATTCGATTTGTCAAGTATTTTAACATAATTAACATGTAGTGGATATCCTGCCATCTAGGGGAGGGGTGGGAACTAGAGGGGGAAAAATTTGTAACAGAAAGCTTTGTAAAGGTTAATATTGAAGAATTACCCATACATATGTTTTGCAAATAAAAAAAAAGAAAAAGAAAAAGATTTTCTCTTTGATCTGTTTTCCAAATCAGTTGTTTTTCCAATTAGCTATTTCACCATTTCTTCTATTTTTTCAGTCCTCAATACTGTATTGGTTGCATCAAACTCCAAGACACTGCAGTCTCCTGGAGTGATGTGCAATGATTCAGAATGAGTTTGGCCTGTCCATTCCTACAGAAAAGACCAAATGCAGACAGCCTCTCATTTCCCATATTTCAATATCTATCAGAATAGTTATGCTGTAGTACTGCTATCTGGGACAGACAACAGAGAAGGACAAGAAGCTGGGCTTTGACAAGACAGAAGAGGAATAGAAAAGATAGACTACTTTTGGAAATCTGCAAAGCACTCTGCTGATGCCAAAATGAAAGGAAAGATATGTCTTTTCAATGCAGACATTTTACCAGAGCTGCTGTTCAGTAGTGGGACCCAGAATAGTCCTGCCTCTAAGAATTAAAGATGAGCACAATTGGCAACTGAGAGACACATGGTAGGTGTAGGCAGGCGGCTTTTCCAAGGAAATTCTGAAGGATGTCATCAATGAACCGTATGAGGAAAATCAGATGTTCCAGTCCCACCGTGAAGATCGAGCAATGACAGCTGGATGGCCCAAGGAGCTATTACAGCAGAGGACTTACCAGCGCCCTGGCTGGGAAGACAGGGATGACATCCTCTAAGTTATGCAGCTTGGCTGGGTGGCAAACTGCTTTGCTGGAGGGCACTCCCAAATCCAGAAGATCACAGATCCATCCGTGTGTACTTGGAAGCATTAGATTTGCTTGAAAATATGTAATTTACCCAAAGCCTTGTTCATATGTCATTTTTTTTCAACCATCTTTCTTAAATATTCTACCCAACATTTAGATAAATTTCTCCTCAAATTTAGATAAATTAAAGAGTTTTCCTCTATTTCATCTTTCTACACTAGAGGCACAATTCCTGCCCAGACCTGACCTACAAAGCATCGGATTGGGTAATAACAGGCAGACATATATGGAGCAGGAGAGACACTGGTGTCTGGTTTCCTTTAGAGGGGTCCTCTCCAGTCTAAGTGAGCATGTGAAAAGCAAAACCTGAGAACCTCCCAGGAGAAGGCCATTGCAGTTTTTGCTATTGAAAGCACAAGGATAAAGAAGGAAATTTTAAATAACAACGCCAGGGGGCAGGAGTACTTTCTCCTAAAAATCTACTTTGTATGAGGGTACTGGAGCAGCCCCAAGTTCAGAGGAGGCCACATGGCCTTCAGGACATCTATCCAACTGATCCACACCAGGACCGTCTCCCGAGAAGGAACGACAGGTGCGCCATAAGCCACAACACTGGCTGCCCTGAGCTGGCCAGAGACTTCAGTCACTCATTCTCTAATGAATGAATGAATTTAATCCTTCACTGGACATCTTCTCTACTGACTGAAAAGAGGGTCAGGGCTAAATATGGGAAGGAAGGTTCTGCCCCAAACAGCACTGTCTACAGCAGTCTTTTTATACGGCTACCACCTGGGCACACAGCCTGGGCCTGGAGCCCCGCTCTGAGACTCCTGTCGTGGTTAAGAAATGTACCCAGACAGCAAGCCTACATTTGCTTCCTGGCTACTACTTCTTGTTCCTCCTTCTGGCTTGAGGCCAAATGGAACAAGCTTTATCCCTTCTCCAGCAAAGCCCTACAACTACTTAAACCCAGTTATCATAACCAGAAACTCCCCTTAACCTCTCAGGACTTCAGCTGCCTAATCTGAATAATGCTTGGATTAGATAACCTTTAAGGACGCTTATAAATCTATAGTCCAGTGAATGGGATTAAGTTTTCTGTTTCCTCTAACCATGGCACTAACTGGTTAGAAGACTGAGACCAAAGCCCAGTACTCTTCAATTTTTAATTTAGGGCTCATTCCAAAAGAGAGAAGGGGTGTGTGTGTGTGTGTGTTCGTTCATTCATTCATTTATTTAACCAGTACATGCAAATACATCCATATAAACAAATTTATATTTGAAAGCTCTTTATGCCTAAAAACAACTCACTATTTCCATGTCTTTCCCCTAAGCAAACATCAAAGTATTATGTTAGACTAGTATGAAGATGATTTGTGATTTGTTTAGCACTAAAGTAGGATTACAGCCTGAAAATCTAAGGGATTCTGGGGAGGGGAGAGATCTTCAGTGTGAAGCAGGTTAAACAGCCTAGTGACAGGCCTGGTTTTAATCTTCAGAACAGATACATGGCCATGCAACCACTCTAGAAAACAATTTGGAACCATGCCCCCAAACCTATTAAACTGTGGATGTTATTTGATTCAGTGGTCTACTCCCAGGTCTACAACCTCAAGAGATCAGAGGAGGAAAAGGACTCGTGAACAAAAATGATTTTAGCAGCTCAGATTTCAGAGAACTGGAACCAGGTTGGGGGGAAGGGGTTCCTGCTAATTGGGGAATGACTAAACAGTTTATGGGATCATATATCATTCATATGGGATGGAATACTACTGTGCTCTAAGAAATGATGAAGGAGATGGTTTCAGAGAAACCTGGAGAAAACCTGTATGAACTAATGCAGAAAGTGAGCAGAACCAGAAGAACAGTTTACATAAAAATATCTTAGAGGTAAACAGCTGTGAATGACTTGGGAACTCTGATCAATGCAGTGACCAACAATGAGAACAGAGGCCTCAAAATGAAACCTGCTGACTTTTTTTGGACATGACCACTGTGAGGTAGGATTATAATCAGCTTAAACTGAAGGCTAAATTCTTTCTAAGCACTTCAGAAGTATCAATATATGCCAAGTGGGATGATAACTATAATTCTTATTCATCTACCAGTACTGACTTTTATCAGGAAATCCATGGCGAGCCTAGCTCTAGTGACCTGGGAACTATCAGTATATAATCAAATTTCATGAATGTTGGTTGACTTTATTTTCCAATGCTGTATACTTTAGATTTACACCCTAGGACTCAGAAAGGTCTTCTCAAAACACACCTATTAACCAAGCTGTCTGCTTCCTCATATCTATTTAGATTTCTTCTTGTAAGAAAGTCCCTGCGGTAGCCCAGAAAAAATATTGCTAATTTCCCACACTTGTTCTGACCACATACAAACATCTCTGCTCAAGGTTTTCATCAGCCCCACCTAGCACCTCACCTTTTTGATCGCTGGATCATTTCCTTCTTGGTTATTGTCCTGTTCCTCACAGTCACATAACCTAGGCAAAGGGAGATATGTTTTTTTGGTCAATGGTGGTTTCTAAGCTTTTTATCCAATTCCCAAAATCCCAAGAGTAAGGTTCACCAGGCAAGGCTGGCCTGATACTGGAGCAGAGAAGGAATGCTACTCAGAAAGCATCAGAAAAATGGCGCCAGCCTTCATTCCATGCCAGTTGGAGCCACTTGAAAGGGCAGATTTCATTTGGCTCTTACTGTCAATAAACAGCTGAGAGAAAGCATTTTATTTTTTTGTGTAAAGTCTCCTATGACTACTCCAGACCAGGAGTCCCACCCCAGTGCAGCTTCCTCCATTCTGCCACCGAAGTGGTCTTCCCAAAGTGCAGCTCTGAACCTATCACTTTCAACAGGTCTCAGGGTCAAAGATTTAGTTTTGTTTGTATAACTAGTCTCCTTCCTTCCTTGCCAATCCAAATCCCTGGTTCTCTTTCTGGTCCTCTATGGCCCAGTGACACCAGTCTGCTCTTTGCACAATTCCTTCCATCTCCTCAACTCCAGGCATTTTCTTATGCTCTTCCTCTCCTCGATTCCCCCTCCTTCTGCAGGAAGCCTTTCTCCACCCTCCATTCTCAGTCAGTGAATCCTTGTTACATCCTGTTTGTTCACAGTTCTTTACATGTCCCCATTACTCAGTTTTAAACCTGGCACACAGTAGGTATACCTCTCATTAACTTCATAATGACTTCAGCTCCAATATTCGGGCTCTCCAACTAGAACAAGGCCCCAAATCAGGCAAGATGGGAGACATAAAATATGGCCCTGACTGCCCAGCCTGATAAGAGTACCCAACACTGATGTACACTGCTGAAATCCAGGGGAGGGTGTGAGGAGCCACAAAGGGTCGGGGACTTGGCCTGCTCTCTGGGCAGATGGTTGGAGAATCTGAGCTTTTATCTCTATAAAGGGGTGGAGTGCAGGCCAGAGGGACCCCAGGAAGAGAAACAAAAGACAGGACCCAAGGATTGCCTGCTTCTGACTTTTTCTCTGCTTCCCCTGTAGACATCTTTTCCTCCAAGTAGACATGTAAAGTTCTTGGGGTTTAATGACCCTTATTCAACTCCTTTTTTAGTCCCCAATGTCCATAACACGGTGTGCTCCATAAACACAGGCTGACTTGAACAGAATAACTGCCAAAGTACATTTGTCCCCAGGAGTGCCTTTCTTGTGGTTCTCTGAATGGTCAAAAATAGACTTCTGAGAATGCCTCTCGGTGCCGTGCTGAGACAGTCAGAGAAGGGAGGGGAGGCCTCGGCCCAGGGGCTGTCAAAAACAAGCCCCCAGTCAGAAGTGAGAGAGCTCTGGGCCGCTCATTTCTCACAGGTCTTCCTTCATCTTCTGTGCTCCAGACCCAGGATCCAGCTGCACCCTCAGCTCCAGAAGAGCCAGCATCATGGACCTGAGCCACTTGTGTCTGAAAAGCCTGCCATCCCCTTGCCTGAGGATCCCCTTTCTTGTGCCAGCTGCCTCTTCTAGACCCAGCGAGATAAGCCCTAAGCCACAGGGAAGCAGACAGGGAAAACCAGCCACAGCCTGACTGTGCCTTTGGTCCCCATTGCCAAAAGCAGCGCCCAAGCCTGGGTCTCAGGAGGGCCCTGCACTGGTGGAGTCACTTATCTTGAAAGGTCCTCATTTCACAGAGGGGGAAAAGATTTGTCTAAAATCTCCCCGAAGTCACAGGTCAGCAGAAAGAGGCCTCCCCAGAGGTCTCTGGGGACTTTCTCCTGGCCCATGACAAGGGAGGAGGGCCAGGGAGGTCCGGAGGGCCTCTCCTTCACCACAGCCATTTCCAGCGCATCTCCCGCTTCTCCTGCCCGGAGAGCGGGGCGTTCGTACCTTTCTTAGAAAGGAGGCCGGCCATATCCTGGGACTCCCGCTGCTGCTCCTCAGTGTTGAACAGCTGATCGCGCTCCCTCTGCAGCAGGCGCTGCAGCTTGCGCTCCTCCATGATCAGCCTCAGTCGCTTCACCCGGGCCCCAGAGCGCGAGATGAAGTCGGGGCGCAGCCTCTCCAGGCACTCCTAGGGCAGAGAGAGGAGAGCAGCATGTCCGGGAGAGCCGGGCCCAGAGGCCGGGGGCAAGCCGCCACCTTGTTTCCGCATTATGGCCGGGGAGGTCTTGGGGGACAACAACAGGGCATGCACTAGCTGAACAGGAGGGGGCCAAGGGGACCCGCCAGAAGGGACGGACACTCCGAGAGGCAGCGGAGGACAAAGCAGACAAGCGGGGCCCAACCCGTGAAGCTCACCTCCTCCCCACCGCCCACCCACGCACCTGCAGGCCGGCCTTTACGAACCGGGGCGGGGCCTCCTCGGCCTGCGGCCCGCAGCTACTCTCCGTCTGCCAGTTCTTCTCCCGAAGGGGCTGCCGCCAGGGCTTGCTGTGAATCAGGGGGGCAAACCAGGAGGGGCCGGGGCCGGGGCCGGGCCTGTTTTCCTTCTTGGCCCGCCTCACGTTCTCTGCGGGGATGAACCAGGAAACCCCTGTGGGAAACATCCATAAGATTAGAGAGCCGGCTGGCAGGGGCGGCCCGGGCTCGGCACCCAGGGGCCTTCCCTAAGCACTTCCTCCAGTGAGCGCCCTGCGGGCAGGCCGCTCCCACCGTCTCAGGCCGAACAAGCACAAGCGCCACTCCCAGAGGACTGAGCTTCGGGAGGGCAGGAGCCAAGGCTGTGGGTGCCAGGAGGGCGGAACCGCCCGGACGGGGGCGGGCTCGGGCTCTGGCCCTCCCCTGTGTGTAATGTCCCTGCGCTCTGCTTCCGTTTGGTCCCCAGCCCCGCCTCCTTTGCTCTCGCCCCACCCCCTCAGGCCCAGCCCGCTTCGGGCCCTTTGGGAAAGGTGTCCTACCTAGGCCGGACTCTCCAGGCGAGAACAAACAGCGGCAGATGCAGAGAGGAGGAGAAGCAGCAGCAGCAGGGGGGATGGCAAGGGCTAGGGAACCAGACACTTGGGGCGCCCGGGGCTGGCTGGTCTCAGTCCCCCCCCAGGTGACTCTCTGGGACAGGGGTCAGTGGCCCAGCAGAAGGGGCTCCTGGGGTGGCCTTGCCCTTGGGAATGGCTGGGCCAGGCACGGCTAGCTTCTCCTGGCCACCCAGCCCCTTACTCACCCAACACAGAGGGCGCAGGTACTGAGCCCTCCAAGTCTGAGCTACACCTTATGCAGCTAGAAAGCGCACAGCAGTGCCAGGAAACACCAAGTTTAGAGAGCACTGGACTTTTAATCTAATTGGAGGAATGTTCTCGGTAAATGTTCTAACCAAACCTCCTGCCCTTCCAGGAACAGTGATGTTAAGCGAAAGGCGAGGATGCTTAATGGCACCAACAAACGGAAAACAGGCACTACATTGGCAAACGTTTCAGCAGCTATACGGATGACGCTGTCGAAAGGGGGAAAAGGGGTGAAAATTCCACGTCAGGGTCTCAGACACTGCTACCAAGCACAAGAGACACCATTCCTCCCACCAGTTAACGGCTTGCTCCGACTTAAAGTCGGTGGCAGAAATCACGACCCCATCTCCCCGGGGGGAGAAAGGAATCCTTGCCACAGGTGCCGTTCATGTGGCCTCAGACCACAAGGGCAGGAGGGGTGTGGGGGCAAAAAAAGGCCGGATGGCCTATGGCCTATGACCTTAGGGACATCTGGGGGCCAACAACAAGCCCAAGTTTACAGATGCTTTTAAGGTCCCTGTTGAGGGCATCTCTAGCATGGGAAGGTCACCTTTTTTACCACCTCAGCTCTTGTGATCTCTAATGAAATGGGAGGCCAAGCAAAGACACTGCCGGGGCTTTGAAGGATTCTTGGTGTTGGCCACTGGCATTCCCATGGGCAGGGGCAGGCAGGAGGAGTATCCCAATGCACCAAATCTAGGAGGGGTTTATCAAAACAAGAAGTCCCAGAAATCCCTCTAGAGTCATTTTTCTGGAAGCCAGATAAGAGAAAATACTTGTCAAATATCCAAAGGAACAGAAAGAAGAGGACAATAATAGAGAGGGAGTCAGCTTTCCTTCCTCTAGTTGACTCAGTTTATTAAATGTTTTACAAGGAGGATAGGGGAAGGGAAAAAGTGGTCTCTGTACTTCTGCTTTCAGGATGTTGGGTAGAATTAAGAACTAAAGAAGACAAGAAAAATAGAATCCCCATAGCAAGGAAAACAAGAGCAGAAGAGGCAGAGATTGTGGTACAACACAGTGACTGGAGACCAAGCTGCCAAGAGCCACAACCCCGAGGCTGTGGTTGAGTCCGAGTCTTGGTCACGGAGACACTGATGGCAATGTCCCAGCTGTGGCCTTACTGACACTGGGACTGCCATCTTGCCTGCCAGTTAGGATGAGGGGAAGTAGAGATGGAACAGAAACACCCGAACGCTTCCAATGCTATCTGTCTGCAAACCTGAAGCTGGGGGCTTTTACCTTCACAGCAATGAGGTTTACTTCTCCTCGGCTTCTTGGTCCACATGTAAATTGTCAGAGGCTTCTCGTCTTCTAAATTGCTTCCTGGACTTGAATCGTTCACACAACTGTCTCCTCTTCTACCAGTCACATTATAATTTGGGGTTGGAAAAGTCACTCCAAAATCTCGAGTGTGTTTTCTTGTACTTCTCACAATCTCCAATTCCCCTAAGAACAAAAGTTACAGTTCTGACTGGTTTCCATGCAGGAAGCTCTATCCAAGTGCCCTTTCCTAGAAAGACCTCCCTCAGGCCCTACTCGCTCATTCCCTTTGGGAAAAGTGTCCTACCTAGGCCAGACTCTCAACCCAACTCCCCTGAAAACTCAGGACCATAAGGTTTCTAATAAAAATCGATCTGAACAAAAAGCTCCCAACATAGATTTAAGGTCAGAAAGAAACACTAGCACCTCATTTCGCACATGGGCTTTATTGCGGATGTGGTTTACCCTATCATTATTTATTTACTAACAAATAAAGAGTTGAAACAGATGGAAGAAACTGATCCAGTCAAATTCCTTTTAAAACTCACTTCATTCAAACTGTCACAAGGAAAGGTCCCAAATCAGCATCGGCCCATGATCTGGGTCGCCTGCCCCTCAGACTAAGGAGGGGCACAAGAATACACAAAAATGGGCAAAAAAGGGCCACTCTTTGAAGACACAAACTGTCACTCTTTTAGCTTTGTATACCCAGACGATATTAGACACATAAAAAATGCTTCCGTACAGCTAGAATTATCACAAAAACATAAATAACCACAGCAGACATCTTTCCACAAGGAAAAAAGTTACTTCTAATCACAGTTGGGCAGTGCCAAATACCTCACAGTTGGTGATGCTCCTTTCTTTGCCGGGACAGATGTTTCTACTCAAGTCACGTTTCCTCCTCCTAACTGGAAACTCTAGAAGTGGCCAAGGATAAAGGGGTACTCCTCTGGGAGCCACTTACCTGTCTGAACGCCCTTATTTAACATCCGGACCTTGTGCTTCTCCTTGGGGATGGGGCTACAACTCCAAGCACTACTGGCAGTCGAGAATGAGTCCGAGGAAATGACAGTATCTACCTGCAAAGCATCATTGGCACTCAGTCAAATCTGCCTGTATCTTAACTGTCGGGCAGAGAAAGCAAGCCCAAAGCCTAGCCTCATGCTCATGACCCCAAGCCCCATGTCCCCAAAGATGGTAGGCAGCCCTGAGGGAAGGAAGGGAGGTTTGCCATACATTTTCTGACCAACTAGGAGAACAAAGGGAACTGCTTCACTTGTTTACTGGAAGAAGAGGATTCCAAAGAGCAATCCCAGAGCACCAGTCATCTGCTGCCATTAGTATTTTATACATCATCAGGATGTTTTTGCTCTCTAAACAAAAATGACTTTCTAAAAGAGGATTCTTTTCAAGCCACTCTTCAATAGATAAGTAGTCAAGGGATATGAACAGACAATTTTCAGATGATGAAATTAAAACCATCTGTAGTCATATGAAAAGTTGCTCCAAATCACTATTGATCAGAGAAATGCAAATTAAGACAACTCTGAGGTACCACTACACACCTGTCAGATTGGCTAAAATGACAGGAAAAGATAACGATGAATGTTGGAGGGGATGTGGGAGGGCTGGGACACTAATACATTGTTGGTGGAACTGTGAACGGATCCAACCATTCTGGAGAGCAATTTGGAGCTATGCTCAAAAAGTTGTCAAACTGTGCATACCCTTTGACCCAGCAGTGTTTCTACTGGGCCTATATCCCAAAGAGATCTTAGAGGAGGGAAAGGGACCCACATGTGAAAGAATGTTTGTGGCAGCCCTTTTTGTAGTGGCTAGAAACTGGAAACTGAAGGGATACCCATCAATTGGAGAGTGGCTGAATAAATTATGGTATATGAATGTCATGGAATATTATTGCTCTGTAAGAAACGACCGGCAGGACGATTTCAGAGAGGCCTGGAGAGACTTGCATGAACTGATGCTGAGTGAAACGAGCAGAACCAGGAGATCATCATACACAACAACAACAGTATTACATGATGATCAATTCTGATGGACATGGCTCTCTGCAACAAAGAATTGTCTCAAACCAGTTCCAATTGTTCACTGAAGAAAACCATGTACACCCAGAGAGAGGGATATGAAATATGGACCACAACGTAACATTTTCATGATCTCTATTGACATTTGCTTGCACTGTGTTGCCTTTCTCTGATTCTTTTTTTTCTTGTAGATAGGATTTTTCTTGCATAACTTCTCAAGCATTTCAACATTATTAACATGTAGTGGACTTCCTGCCATCTAGGGGAGGGGAGGGGACTGGGGGTAAAATTTGTAATGGAAAGCTTTGTAAAGATCAATGCTGGGGAACTACCCATACATATGTTATACAGATAAAAAGCTTTAATAAATAAAAATAAATAAATAAATTAAAAATAAATAAATAAATAAAATAAAAGAGGATTCTTACTGGGGCAAAACCAGCTGCGTTCTCTGGCTGTGCCCTCAGGACCAGTACCATCTGCCATACCCGGTGTGGAAAGGCTGATGGCGGTGGCCTGGGTTCGCAGCTACTCTCTTAGTAAAGTGCTATCCCAGAAGTCCTGGGATAGGAAGAACAGCCACATTCACATTTTTGAAAAATCCTAAGGAGAATTTCCATCAGCAATCACACACTACAGGAGGTATACAGGAAGCATGAGGAGCAGTGCCCTGACAAAGACATGCTCAGCTAATTCAACTATTGAATGGATGCAGTCCAACAAGCTGGAGGTGGAAGGATCATCTTTTGGAAATCTGAAGCCCACCATCCACACCCAAATACTCAGTTCTTACACTGTGTTCTTATCAATGTACACACACCTCACATGCCTCAGTTTTGATCCGACCATTAACAGAGCAAAAATAAGCATGGAATCAAATGCTCTAAGCTTCCTTCTTGACAGGCCTGCATCTTCCACCTGTACCTCCTGTTCCTTCCTTTCCCATCATACTTCACTCTCCTGCATCCCGAAAGGGGAACTTCAGCAATCAACTGTAACTATTTAAATCTAACTCATAAACCACAGTCAGAACTGTGACTAAATACTTTCAAAGCTGCGTACATAGTCAGGAAAGCCTTCTATGTCCAGGTGCTGGGCAAAAAGCTGGGTGTACCAAAAGAGACTCCCAGTCTATTGAGATAACAGGTTAATAACTATGGACAAACAACAGCTAAAATGGAAACACACAGTAGAGGGAAGGCACTACAATGAAAGGGGGTCTGGGAAAGGCTTCTTGTAGAAGGTGGATTTTAGTTGGGATTTAAAGAAAGCCAGGAAAGTCAGGAGGGGGAGATGAGGAATGAAGGCAGTCCAAGGGCATGGCCAAAGAACAGGTCTGGAATTGGAAAGAGGGAGGGTGGGCAGAACCAGGGTTTCCCTTCTTCTCCAGCATAATTTGTTCTACAGAGGCAGTACTTCCAAGAGCTCAGAGAAGGAACTTGAAGAATAGGTAGCCACCCCCAGCCAAGTACAGGTATCTGGAAACCTAAGATGGGGTCAGAGGGTAAACTGACTGCATTACAAACTGACTGCTCAGCCACAGAGAGGATCTTTGCCAGAGGAGACAAAGGCAGGCGGCAGAAAACTCTAGCCTATCTATCCCACACCAAGCTTTCTCGAGCACTCATATGCTTCTGATTTCTAGGCTGGTCCTCACACCATCAAAGTGATATTGCCTCTCAGTCCTCATCAGAACATTTGTGTCTCATCAAATTCAGTACGAGAGCCTGACAGCAAGGAGAACCAACCAGACTTCTTAAAAAAATGTGGGCTGCACCTTGATATTGGGCACCTCTTGCTAGTATTCTGTCTTTCACAGAGTCTCCTACCTTCACTCCAAACACTGCATAGCTATGAGCAGAAAGGAGGTAGAAAATGGCTAAGCTAATGGAGACCATAAGAAATAGGGCCCCATCCTCCAAGACAGAGTCTGGGACCAGACCTCCATCCTTCTGCATTATGCAAACAATGCCAAGTAAAAGGAAAGGCCAGCCTCGCTCCCAAGTACCCAAGAGCTCAATTCACAGTTGGATATGATCAATATGATCATCAGTCTTTCCCAAAGGGGTCCTGAGCCACCATCATTTTCCTTCCCTAAAGAGAAGGCAGTTCCTGACAGGAATGGCTTGGATGCCAAACTATTCTTACTCAACAGAGGAATAAAATGTATATAATTATGCATGCCCTGTTGTTACGAACATTGTGAGTGCCCGAGTCTGGCAGTCATTTACAAAGCTTCTGGGCCCTCCGCTGTCAATAGGATGGTATCAGGAAGTGAACTACCAGCAAGCTGATTTCATTTTGGTTTTAGTTCCCCCGCTCAGAACAGCTATGGGCTGTGATCCTGGTCACAAGCTCTAGAAGGAAAGTTTCCTTTCTGTTACCAGAACCGAGACAGAATGGAACACTGGGCCCAAGTCAGCAGACCTGGGTTGGAATTCCAGCCCCATCTGTAATAATACAACTTGTTGTACTACCTACCCCACCCCAGTTAGACTGGAAGCTCTCTGATGGTAGAGACTGTTTTGCCTTTGTGTTGCCAGCCCCAAGGTCTAACAGTGCCCAGAGAAGAAAGCAGTACTGAGGCAAAACCAGCTGCATTCTCTGGGTGCACACAAGATGGGCCCAACTTCACAACTATGGGCAGAGGAGCCCTTGAGAGAAAAAAGAAGCTCAAAAGCAGGCAGTTTCCTACAGTAACCTGATAACTGTTGTTGAACACAGGGCTGGCCACACCTGCAGGATGTACAGCTTGAAATGTTCTCTGGTTAACTGAGGAAAGAGACGAAGGCCAGTGTGTGTGTCTGGGTGTGTTTGTGTGCACAAACACGGACATTCTCGATACACACATGCATATCTACACACATGAACACTCAGATAATCAGATGGCCACTGCTGGGAGTCATCTGCTTAGGAGCTGAGAGGATCCTGGAGAGAGGAATGTCGAGAGCAGCATCCAGGACAGGCCCTTGGCACCCAGAGGTACCTCCTCAGAGAGGAGAACGACCAGAACAAGACAGCAGACAACTCTGGCAAACACTGCTGAGGACGAGGAGGACAATCACTCACTGAAAAGGTCAGAGCTGGGGAGTAAGGAATCCCTCATAACCTGGGAGAGAACCATTTCCATGCAGTAAATTAGGAAGTCGGATGGCAAAGGGTTAAAAAAAACCGTGGAGGAAAGAAGAGGAAATATGGACCACAAGCACTGCTGGGATCTGGCTTTGGAGCCACGAAGAATGAAGGAATGGCAGTCAGCAGGACGCATGTTTTAAGCATGGGGACCCCGGGCACGCTCACAGACAGCAGAGAATAAACAGGGAAACACAGAAGGGCCAAGTGTGGGCTGGGGCTGGGGCTGGGGAGCCGAGGAAGTGATGGCTGGGAAGCACCCTGCAGGCCGGCTTTCCTAGAGGTCTCCAGACTTCTAGACCATGCAGGGGAAGACTGCTCTCCCACAGCTCCCCCTAATCCTCTACCTCCCCACTCCAGGCTGCCTGAACAACACAAGGGGGTCCTGCAAAGTGTTTAACAACCAGGCTCTCCAGAAAAAAAAAATGACACATGCACATTTAAGTTTAATCTGCACCATTAACATTCTCTCCATCTCTAAGTCTAGACTATTAAGAAAATGATGGAGCGAAAATGTGTGGTGACTGCTGGAGGACCAACAGCCACACTGAAATCTAACAACCTGCTGATTAGAGCTGGCCGGAGGCCATGGGATCCTGAGGTGCAGAATAAGCTGTCTTCTGCAAATGGCCTTGATTTTTGCAATAAAGTATAGATTCTTCAAGGAAAAGTGTTGGGGGTAGAGACATTGTGGCTTAAGGTTTAAGGAGCAAAGAAAAGCTATGGATGAGCAGCTGGAGGGAATATGAAAGCAAACAGATGGGAAGGAATAAAATAATTGCTTTGCAGTCCTTTTTTCCATCTCCAAGCCTGACCTCTGGTTGACCAGCTCAACTTTTCAAAGTCCTCTCCTCTCAAATTCTTGAATACTGGCCCATCACTCTTCATGCCTTACCAAGCCCCTCTTCATCCTCTGTGAGGGAAGTCACGCAATCACGTTTGATTGGGTCCACTACAAATCTATACTCTAATCTCAATTAGGAGTGCAGTGGAAAACGGTGCAAATCTTACTTCTAACACAACCACATTTCCTCATTTTTGAAAGCTAGGGAGACTCAGTGACCAGATCTGTTTGTCCATCAGTGCTTGGAGGATGGTGGGGGATGTCATTCAGATTCATCACATAGTAACTGATCCCTCTACCTGGAAACTGTCATGTGCTTGTACCTGGCAAGGAACCAAAATGCAATGTCCCATCCCCTTTTACTGACATGCACCTGTCCAAATTGTCTTTATTTCATTCCAAGTTATCAATAAAAGCTATACCCATCGTGAAGACATTACAGATACCCAGTGACCAGCCTGCCAATATGTTCCTTAACAAGCTAAATTTTTTAATTCTCTTTGTCCTGAGTTTTGTTTTCTTGATCAGGGCAAAAGCCTAAACAAGAAATTTTCCTTTTAATATAATCTAGAAAAGGAAGTTAATAATACCTATAGTACCTAACTCACAAGATCACTGTAATGATCAAACAAGCTAAGGTATGGTAACTAAGTTCTCTTCTTAGTTCTTGAAATGAAGAGCAACTGGCACAAAGTCAGGAAGACAAGGTTTGAACCCCTAGGACCAGTGGCTTAAAAGGCCAGCTCTCTCCCTCCCACCCCATGCTTCTAGTGAATCAACAGTATTATAAAAAAAAAAAAAAAATACATCAAATGGTATAGTAATTGAATTCCTAAAGAAAGAATTAACTGAATTGCAAAAAGATCTGAAAAGAAAAACATCTAAAGAGGAAACTTCAATACTTTACCAGTGGAGCATGACAAATCAAACAGACAAAGATGTTACAGACAAGTAGAATGCTAGAATCTACCCAAAGGTAGATTCAAGGGAAGACATTTGCTTGAATGGAAAAGCCCTAAGCATTTCTGTAATCATAAAGAAAGGTGTCAAGAAACAGAGAAGACAAAGAAGAGCTAGGTGATGGAGCAAGAGAGTGAGAAGAGGGATATCAGAAGTAGTTATGGGAGCAAAAACACAGGTTGAAAAGAAAATGCCTCATCTGGATCAGAAAGGAAGAGAAAAAAGAATGGAGTTTGAGAGGAGAAGGGTGTGGTTAGAAAATGGAAAGAAGATGAGAAAATGTCTATTTTTCTCTGTGAAGGAAGAAGGATCAGACACTAAATGGATGAAGGTCTATGGAGACTGGAAAAGGTCTGAAAGAGCTTTGGGGTAGAATCTGACAGCGTAAGAGCACCATGAGAAGAGACTAGACAGCCCTCGGCTGCTGCCTGCCCAGCTCATTTACACAGGTCCACCCATAGGTACAAAAGAAACAGTAAAATCATCACAGTATCTTTCCTATAGTTTAAAACTTCTAGGAGATATGTAAATACTATATACCTGGAAGGCCAAGGACTAAAGGAAATAAGGACAAAAATGGATCGTCAAAACAAAAAGTTCGCTTTTTACCTTAATTAGAGCCAAGAAAGTGCTAATTCAAAACAAATGAGTTAGGCCATATTCCATGGCTACAGTTTATTCCCTAATTTCAGCTGGCTGATAAACTGTCTTCCTAATCCCAAGGAGATACCAAGTATACTGAGACTATTACAAATGGTATCCTACCACTAAAAAAACCTCTTGAAAAACATGTCTAATTATGATTTTTCTTGCACAATAATGATAAGTGTAGAAATATGTATACATATATTCGATTTGTCAAGTATTTTAACATAATTAACATGTAGTGGATATCCTGCCATCTAGGGGAGGGGTGGGGAGTAGGGGGGAAAAATTTGTAACAGAAAGCTTTATAAGGGTTAATGTTGAAGAATTACCCATACATATGTTTTGCAAATAAAAAATATTAATAAATACAAAAAAAAAAGAAAAAGAAAAACATGTCTATTATTAGATGGGTCCTATATGAGGAGTAATATATAATACAGAGCAAATTTCCCTGCACCAGCTTTGCAAACCTTAGAGCACCAAGTGCTCCCAAGTGACCCAAAGAACATGACATAAATATCTCTTGATCTCAATGAATCAAAAGCATGAAGTGTGTCCATTAAGAAAACAAGGATCAAAAGGAACCACCTCTTTCTCATCGCTATGTAAACATGTCCACGTGCACACATGTGTGGACAGAGAGAACAAGGAGGGGACCCGGGAGGGAGGGCACTTGCAGCTGGGAGTGCTTGATGAGAGCTGTGGCCTGATGTTTCTAAGCATGCTGTCTACAAGGGACCCTGAATTCCTCCCTGCTGTCTCTGTCCCAGGGCCCATGTACCTGCAAGACTTTCCTTCTGACCTGAACAGCTGAGGGTGTTTTCTTCCACTTGGCTACCTTCCTACTGCCCTCTCTTTGCCTCTCGGACAAGGGCTTCTGCTGCCGCTTAGAAGCCTCATACGTTCTTGCCTGGATTATCCGGGCAGGGCCAGCGATGGACACGTCGCTGCTCACCTCTCCAAGGGGGCCCGTGTCCCCATCAGTCTGGGCACTCACATCAGACTCCGACGCAGGATCGGCCGGCTCAGGGGAGGGCCTGGAATCCGAAGAGATCATGCTTACAGAATCCAACCCGCGCTGTCGGGCAGGGGCGGGCATCGTGGGGTCACCCCCCAACAGTCTAAAGGGAGACCGGGGTGGGGACCTAGATTTGTCGCTTGGGTCTCTCTTCTTTGGCTGGTGCTTCCTCCTCGGCAGCTGCTGTGCGCTCTCCCCTTTGCGATCATCTCGGGCAGGCTCGGAAGCCTGAAGAGAGAGCATCATGGGCTTCTGGAGGATCTTCGCCAGGCGATCGAGACGCTCCACCAAGGACAAGTGGTCTGAGGAGTGGGAATCGGGTGGCTTCTGCTGCTGCTTCTGTCGCTCCTGAAACCGGTTCCAGAGCTCATTCAGAGTGGCGCCGGGCTCAAGGGTCTGTGCAAGGGAGAAGTGGATCCTCGCGGTGTCTCTGGCAGCGCTCACTTTACTGCCACCTTGGAGGTTCTCTCTGGGCCTCTGCCAGGCCCCTGGCTCTCGGTCGCCCGTGACATTCCAACAGGATCTCATTACCCTGGTGTAATCCACATCGGTCTGTAAGGGCAAGAATCTGTGCTCATCTGCAGAGGTTTCATAAGGTGGATAGAAACTAGAGTCTTTGTCTGCGTAAGGAAAGAAATCTCTTCTGGAATGGGCCCGGCAAGTTCCTCTTCCCCAGGGCTCACAGCAGGAGAAGTCATGGTCATGCTGATGGTGCACTGGATGGTGAAAGTAAAACTGGGCTGATCGGAACACAGAATGGGTCGTGTTTTCAAGTTCCAAGTGATTCTTGGATTCTGGAAAGAAAAGGAGAATAATTAGTTTTGAAAGACTTCCCCCCCAAAAAAGTGATTTCCTCATAAATACTAATCATATTCCTCTGCAGATATAGAAAAACCAGTGTCAAAAGATGAAGAAAACAACAGATTCTACAGGGTTTCACAACATGATTTAATCTGTCTGTACAAAAATCAACTTTAACCCTGAGATTCCACGTCCATGGCAACCTCATACTACTCACTTCAGAAGCTCTACCAGACACTAGCTGTGGGAGCCTGGCTGAGTCAGCCCAGACTTTTGGTCTCTTCCTCTACAAAATGAGTCTGTTATCCTGGATGATTGCTGAGAAAAGTTCTTATTTTAAGATTCAAAGGTTCTCTGCCTACCCTAAAAGCCAAAGAGTGAGAAACCATAATGATTAATGAGATGTTTGTGGGCAAAATTTTATTTTCTATATAAATTTCTATATTTCTATATATAAATATTTCTGTAGGTAAAAATGTGTCCTTTGGACTTTTGCACCAGGAAGCTCATCAGCCTGCAGGTTCGCAGATGCACAGTGCTCATTCCTCCTCACTGCCAAGCCCGCTGCCCTGGGACCCCTCCAGCTGGACAGCCTTCACCACATCCTCCTCCCTTTCAGCTTCTTATGTACTGACTTCCTCCATCAGCTTGTAAAGTTTCTCAAGGGCAGGGACTATCTTTTTTCCTGTTAATATCCCAGGAGCTTGGCAAAGAGCCTGGCACCAAGGTAGTGAGCACTCTGAGTACATGATCTCAGTAGGTCCTCACAACAATCTGGGAAGGTAAAGACTACAAGTAGCAGCACGGCCACCTTATAGATGGAGAAACAGACTCAGAGGGGAAAGTGATGTGCTCAATGGTCCTTGTACAACACCACACTGCCTCTCAAAAGTCTTCACACTTCTTGTTTTTAATGGCATTATAGTACTACGTGAAACAGCTAGACCAATGCTTGCTCTGTCTTTTAACAATTCTTTAACACTTTGGCTTTTCACTTTTATTCATTTGTTTTATTATTTACTACCAGAAGTATACATACATGTTTTTTTATAAACAGTTAAATGCTGTTAAAAGTTTCAGTACATATGTGCATACCCTTTGATCCAGCAGTATCTCTACTGGGCTTGTATCCCAAAGAGTTCATAAAGGAGGGAAAGGGACCCACATGTGCAAAAATGTTTGTGGCAGCCCTTTTTGTAGTGGCAAGGAACTGGAAACTGCATGGATGCCCATCAGCTGGAGAATGGCTGAATAAATTAAGGTATATGAATGTTATGGGATATTACTGTTCTGTAGAAACTATCAGCAGGATGATTTCAGAGAGGCCTGGAGAGACTTACATGAACCGATACTAAATGAAATGAGCAGAACCAGGAGAATATTATACACAGCAACAGCAAGATTACATGATGATCAATTCTGATCTTTTCAATAATGAGATGATTCAGGTCAGTTCCCATGGTCTTGTGATGAAGAGAGTCATCTGCACCCAGAGAGAGGCTGTGGGGACTGAATGTGGATCGCAGCGTATTTTCACTTCTGAATAATGTGTAAGCTACTAACCTTTCTCATGCAGAAACTGCTATGTTCTGATTTGATGCGCTTCTTTACTTGTTTTGTTTTGTGCATTAAATAAATATGATCAGAATCACTAAAGATAAAATTTTGGAGTGGAAACTAGAGTAATTTGTGACTTTTCATGCTTGCCAGAATCCAAATGTCATGGGATGTATAAATATTATACATATTAGTATGCACACTCATATATATTTGAAGAGAGATTCTTTTTTCCTTTATGATAATATTTTAGTGCATATGTTCAAGCTGATCCTTACTGTGGAATTAGACTAGACAGACACTGACCTGCATTAGAGTCCCCATTTGACACTTCTATGGAGGCACAGGCTCCTCAAAGGCTCTGCCTTACAGAATACGCACTCTGCCACAGCAGAAAGGCTTCAAATACAGGGGTCCAATATTAGGATATTTCATTCAAAGGCAAACCCAGCAATGTTTAGAAAGGCTCATTCCCAAAAAGCTGACTGCTGGATCATGACTATTTTTGACCACCATCAGTCAAGATGCACTTATCAAACTCTTCCCATGTGCCAAGCATTGTGCTAAGAGCTGAGGATACAATAGAATGTGAAAACCCAAGCTCTGCTCTCATGGAGCTCCCCTCCAAACATGGCTGTCCATACAAGAGCTACGAACAGCAACTCAAAAAGTATGTCTAGTCAGATGAAGAAGGGCATTCTATAACAGCATCTGTGGAGGGAGGACCACTGCGCTATAAAATCACCCATTCTTAACACACACATTAACCTTCTTAAGCACAGATCAGACCACTCCTCTCAGGCCCCAAAAAGAGTTTTTTGGTATCCCTATTTGCAGTGAGTCATATTCTATCCCCATAATTTATTTACTAATCATATTTCAAGATTACCAACATATTCAATCAACCAACCACAGGCATGAAATGTCTTCCATTAGTTGGAAACTAGACTGGCCACAGGGTTATCCATTGATCATGATGCTCTGCTGCTGCTATGTCCCATGATTCTAGTCCAAATGGGGCAAGATGAAACCCACTTGTTTTCCTTCTAGCCTCTGCCACGGACCAAATCCTCCCTTTTGCAGTCTTTTCCCATGCAGCTAGGTGAATTGCATCTAAGACTGGTTTCCAATATCCAGCACCCTTAGCTGTGAGGTCTTGAGGAGTCTGCACTGAAATCTGCCCGCAAGGTAGGAATCCCAGGACCCTCCCAAGCCATTGGCACAGACTGACACTGGCACAGCCTTACCTCATTTGGTCCTCACGAACGCTTCCCAGCCCCACATCACATATCTGCAGAACTAAAATCCATATGGCAATTTTACTTAATCTAGAGTTATTGATGATTCTGATTTCTGAAATTTACACAATCAATTGCTGCTCTACCAAGATACTGCACTTGGGGCACCTCACAGGGATCAAGAACAACCTGAGGGTTTTGCACAAAACTGGGTTTGTGCTTCTACCACAGGAGTGTCCTGCCAGGCTGGCTCTCATTCTCAGAACACCGATGCCCTTTTCCTTGCATCTCTGATGTCACTGCAGTACCTCCTATGGGCACAGTCCCCCACCAGGGCAGCTCAGAGTCCAACAGTCATCTGGGGCACCTGGAGGTGAAGGAACTCGGCCAGGTTCATAAACCCCGCAGGCTCTGGCTCTGGCCGCCCCGTCATTACTGCTTGTTCAAGAGGGACTTTACTTGGAGCACAAAATAGAACTGAAAAGCTTCTGGCAGTGCCAGGGCATGAGAGCTTGAGCACAGGAGAGACCAAAGCCAGAGAAACTGTGAGACACGTACTTGAGACTTTGTCTGGAGGGGGATTCTGTTCTTCAGTCCAGGCTGACTTGCACGTGGTCTTCTTGCTGTAGATGCCCTCCTTGTGCTTAATGGTTACAATGTTGCACACATTCTCATCCCTTGTGCCCAAAGCATCAGGAGGGAAATCTGGAGCAATGGCATCATTGGAGCCTGTGAAGAGGAGAAGAAACATGGGAGATACAGTGAGGGACAAGGGCCACAAGGACCCCACTGACTTTCAGAAGCAACTTTCTGAATGTGAATCATAGTACATCACAAAAAGACAATACAACATGAAAAAGCAATGAAAAATAAATCCAAGGGCTAGCTAATTTTCTTCTAAAATGGAGTTCCACACTCCAATATTTCTCGCCAACAGATTCCCCAAGAGATAAAGAGGGAGGGGGAAGGTGAGCAGATAAATGATAAAACAAAATGAGGAAGTGATTCCCTGCAGAATCTGAGAATCTACAACTTCAAAACAGCAAGAAAGGAACCAGACATATAGTAATTAAAATAACATTAAGAGGAGGATGGGAAATACTCCTACCCAGTGTAAATAAAGCCTTCTGAAGTAACTGTTATGTAAGAATTCATTCTCTCCCAGGCCATGTGAGATAGCTGACCCAACAACTTCCTTTTCAAGTTTTGGCCATGGTCCTTTTCTGGCCTTTTGTTAATACACACACACACACACACACACACACACACA